>JBAPGN010001596.1:0-18472 GCA_037355405.1 Vitis amurensis | reverse complement strand
GAAAGGGAGGGGAAGAAAAGGGGGGAAAGAAAGATGCAAACCGATATCACAAGACGATGGTCTTTTCATCGCCTTGTTTTTAAGGGAGGGAAGGTGGGAAGGGGAGGGAAAAGAATTTTGATTTTCTTTTTTCTATTCTCAAAGACCCTAACTGAGTCTTTATGAAAATAGATTTTTTTAAAGGGATCTTGTTGAGAAAGGAAGGGAAAAGGTTATTTCTGATAATGTTCTTAAAATAAAATAAAATTAATTGAAAACAATAAAAAAGAAAGAAAGAAATTACTTACTCATTATTATTCATCTATATCATAATCTAGTTCGCGCTGATGTTCGTGGCGGGGCGGACCTAATAGTATGTTCCACGGGTTAATATCTCTTTTTAGGGCTTTAGTGAACTCCAATTGAACTGAAGTTTTAGTGGAGACCCTAACTCCTGACCTATAGCATGATATGAACCAAGGAATTGGCCATGACGGAATTTCATAATGGACCCACGCTTGCACTAAATCGAGCCATATGTGAACTCCTGTGAGGTCCAAAAATCGATTAAGCTCAACAAGGGCTCCATGGTCGTGACCTACAAAAATTGGTGCAAGCGACATCCCTGAGATACATGTAAGTGTCAAGGGACAAAATTGAGGGTCTACAAAAATAGGATCCCTACAACCTTGATATTCAGTTTTATTTCCTTTTATTTTTTCCTTTTTATGCATATGTTTGACATATTGTTTCAAAATCGTAAGTTTGAACTTTCTTAAAAGAATACATTTTCATATGATCATTTTTCATTATTATTTATTTAAAGAATTAATCGTTGCCATTTAGGATTTTAAATTCCTTTTGGAACTTTTTTTTTTTTTTTTTGGAGGGGGGGGGGGGGGTTAGGTGGATGCATACTTGCAAGGCTATGCTCCCTAAAGAAAAAGAAGAGAGAAACAACATATAAATGTCCTTCCAGGATTCCCCTTTTTAAAAAGAGGAAATCGTTTTGTTTAAAAAGGAAAGTTTAAGGACAAGGAGTATGAAAACAATCCTTTTTTGCTACAAGAGTTCCAATTCAAGTAATAAATAAAATATTTAGAAATTTTCATCATGGATAATTTATTTTAAGATGGTTCACTTAAAACTATCTTCAAAATCACTCTTCAAAAATATTCAGTTCAAAAGAAGTCAATTAGGATAACATAACATCCAGATTAAGCCCATATCCTTGATTAGGCCCAATACACCATCCTGAAGAGAGTAGCGCAAAGGAATCAAGGGATATAGACGATTCTTATGGACAAGACTATCTATGTTTGTGGTGGGAGTGGTCAATCCTAAAGATAGATCTCTTTATTTGGTAACATTGATGTTAAGGATCTTGGTTACACACTTAACTCAAATGTGAAGTGGTAGAATCACCTTAAGTAGTCATACTTGCACAATCTAAGGGTTAAACATAAAAGGTATGTCAATCAACCTTAGGATAACTTTTAAGGTTTAAGGCAAGTTGATTAATTAGAGGGATATTGCACTCCTAGTAAACAAATAGTCATAGACAGCCTAAAAAGTAGGTTGATTCTTTATAAATACTAGAATGAGAGTTGAGTAAAACCCTTTTTAATTAAAATTTTGAACAAGGGGGGGGCATCATACCATTGACTTTTTGTAAACAAATCGGACTTAATTGTTCCATTACTATCATTTTTATGCATTGACATTGATTTAAGCATTCGAACCCTATGTCTTTTACATTATACATAACGTAGGTGCATTATGAGTTGCACAGAGGATACAAGTCATGGCTTCCTTGTAAGTAGATAAGTTGTACACAGTTAGTTCATGGATTTGGGCAATCCAATAGATATTGTAGTGAACTACCTCCTAATTAGAGAATGCTCCATCTTGGCTGTTAGGAAGGATTTCTTCATATGAGAGCACTAGTGTAGTGAGCACACTAGATCAGAACTAAAAAACTCATGAGTAAGGGCTTATCTGTATTGTCATTGATTCATCAAGCTCCTTACATGGACTCTCAACCAGGTGAGAGCCGATTTGCAGTTTGTATTTGAAACAACATGAGGTCTTACATCAATGAGGTGAGACCTTGAAATGGTCATATATCCTAGGATTGGTCACTGTAGGAGGCTTGGCAACTAGAGATTGAGATAGTGTGTCCTCTTGGGTGATCTTGAAAGAACATGTGTTCATGAAGTACGTGGTCACAAGGTAAAAATCCCTTATAAGATGAAAATTGGTACATATACGCGTCTTAGAGGAAGATAGAGTAATGAGTTAAGTTGAGCACACATATCTAGGTGGGATATGTAACCTATCGGATTCTAGAAATATAACGTAATAGGTTTGATTTTAACTACCTTGTTGAGATTAACTGTATACAAATTTAAATAAGGAGGCCTTTTGCATTAGTGGATACTGTGAATGTAACAGACACTAAACATGTATGATACTTCATTTTGTACAATTACAAGAGTAATAGCGTGAGCCATTAGTAGATTCCTCATAATGGACATTGTTAAATGCGAACTTTAAAATTGGATTTTGAGGGAGGCCAAAAATGTTATGGGTCCCAAATGGTTTCCCGCTCTAAACTATATAATCATGTTGATCAATGATTTATAAGCATGGATTGGCTTCTTAGGTTCACTTTTGTGCATTGATAAGAGATAACTTTTTTTAATTATGCAAGGTGGCATAAGGGATAGTGAAATCAAGGTAGATGGATTGTCATAAATGAATTATTAGGACAAACTTGTTGGGTTAATTGTCAATTTAGAACATATCTTTTTAAGGCTAGCTATAAAGTGGACACTGAGCCATTAGCCGAGATCCTAAGACGTAATTTAAAAGCCTATTATGTAAAGGGAACCATACAAATTGACCCTGATTGGTTAGGATTTGTCTTCAGGGTTCCAAGAAGCGTTTAAAGCTAGTCACTTATATCCAACCATCTTAGGAGATAGAGAAATAAAGCTAAAGGCTTCCATCACGTTTATCTCAGAGAGATGAGCTAACTATGGTCCGATCCCTTGGAGATAGCCAAGGTTGTGGTCAAAAGTTCATCGAGCAAAAGACTTATAGTCAGATGTGAACACCAAACCTTAGCACAAAAATGTAGGCTTACACACTACTTTTATCGGTAAATGGACTTTCAATTACTTAAAGGAAACAATCTATAAGTCGTATAGCTAATGAGATTTATTAATCTCTATAAGATCTTTGTATATCGGAATTATAAAACATAATAGCGTTTTTAAAGCCATTATTATCGCGAAATCTATGTTATGACTAGAGTGTCCCAAGGATAGATTACTAGGCATCCTAGGATGATATGGGCATAGAATGTAAAAAAATTCGGAGTCCTTAACAACTTATTTAGAAGCTCTATGGTGGGTGTCATGATATGTTAGATCTACTCTATAGGTCAATTCATATATAAATCTCGTGTTATATACACCAATTGAATATCTTCTTGTACATCCCATGAGAACCCACCAGAGACTGAATGAGTGAATTTCACTTTTTCCATTATTTTACTGAATAAAAATTGGATATAGATAAATTTGTTACTTTCTACAGAGTGAGTGAGGGTTAGCCTGACACCCAAATGAAAGTCAATATAGTAGAGATTCTATTTGAATCGTGAAAAGATTTAACTCTTTTCATAAAATGATCGGTTATAAGCTTCCAATTATAAAGAGCAAGGAATTTTTTATGCTTGTAAAAAAAATATTACAAAATGACTATTTGATTATAAATTCCATATGGTGGACTGATTCGTGTGCCCAGTCGTTGGTCTTATTTATTAATACATGAAAACATTTATAAATCCTATGACCTCATACTAGCGTAGCCAACGCTACAATTATATTAGAAAAATATAGCAAGACTTTAATAGGTTCGAACTCTGTGTATGGGTTTCACTCTACCAGTGATAGACTCAGATTAGAAATTTTGAATCACTACACCAAAAAACTAAAAAATAATAGGCGCTGAATTCGTTTGACGCTTTGTAATAAAATTTCATTTTAAGTTAACTTTAAAATAGTTTATTTTTTTAGAAGTTCATATTGTCTTTGGGCCTTTATCGGAGAAAATCGAATATAGGCATTTTGAAACAATGGCGTTATGTGGAAGTACAGTCATTCGTACAGAATAAAAACTCGCATGAATTAATAGTTTGCTTGTTGAAAGTTTTATACTTTATAGGACCAACTTATACCATGAATAGTTTCAATAATGACACTCTTGGGATGGGACATTAGCAAGGGTTATGGGAGCTTAAACAGTTGTACTCTTTAAATAGTACATTCTAATCCAATAGAAGATATATAATTTACAACTTTATATATCTTAATATACACACTAACACTAGAACTCACAACCAAGTCGCAATCAAACTCCTTATACCCAACGATGTGCCCATACTACAAATTAACACAGAATTCCCACTCACCAAATTCCAATCGCAAAAGTTATGATGTCAGGTATAAAGCTATAGCATTAGGATTCTCGGGAACATTGGTCGAAAATACATCAAACCTCTCACTACTTTCTTCTTCAGAACGACTTTAAACTAAATTGGATGGTCAGCCTCAAAACTCTGAACGCTTATGCTTTGTGAAAACATATCACAAGAAGAATAGGTAAGTGTTGATGAGAGTTTGGCATTTCCAATATCTTCTTCCATGTAGAATTAAGATATTCTTTCAATAGTCATTCAAATATTTGGTAATCCATTCATTTATCCTTTCTTCATTACAAGTTTTCACCCTAGGGTTAGATTTTTTTTATCTCGATTTTTTAATCAAAATCTGACTAACGAAGCGACTATTAGTGATATTATTTCTAGTTTATGAGATTTAAAGTGTGAAAGAAATTCATGAAGTCAACAACTTATTGAAAAATTATCTTTGAGTCAACAAAAATTTTATCAAGATTTTGGAGAAGCGAAAAACCCTTTACAACCTCGTTATGGTATTGTGCAAATAAGGATGTTAGACCATTGCTTGGTGTTTTCTCCCAATTATTTGGATTTTCGTATGGATGTTGAGTGAGTTTATTTGCTTGTCCACGAGTTGTTAGAAAACTGATGGTTTTTAATAAATGGTAGGTTTCTTTACACAACTGTTTAGGATTCGAGTAATGGGAAAATCTCTACTTTTTTATTAAATTTTTGGCTTATAGGGAAAGGAAGTTGTTCTCCCGTAGGGTTCATGTTTTGATCTTATCTTGTTAAGAAAACTACAGAGATGAGTTAAAGTGATGGTTCAGAGTGATAGAAGAGCAGAAATTGAAGCCCATACTTCAATGGATATATATCATTTCTTGGGTAAGTACATAGCAAAGGAAATAGTACAAGTCAATGATATCTAGTAAAAGTAATGCAATTTTCTCCTCAAAAAAATAAAAATAAAAATACAAACTGGGTGGAAACAAGATTCTTGAGTTTAATGAACATATTATTGCACTTGAAGCCATGATTGAACTGGATTTTTTTTGTGGTTCACATTGTTCACAGCTCATTAGAAATGCTTTTATGCTAGATATGGATGGTGGATCTATTTAGCAATCAAAGGTAGAGAGTCTCTATCTTTGAGGACTTCATTTAGTCAAACACGCAGAAGGTAAACATATAGTTTTTAAAATGCTTGTGAGAAGGTTTCAATTGATTTAGATTTCCATGGTTTCTCCAATTTCTCATCTTAGTTTTTGGCCAATAAATAGGCAAAGCATTGGTTGTTGTCTTGTCTCCAATGATATCAGGTTAAAATTTTGGGTGATCAACTGTAAACTCTAGTACCATTGTGGGTGGTACGAGTCAAATGTGATCTTCATGATAATTAGTTTCATTTGAAAATATTTTTATTTTAAAAATTGTTAAAAATTTCAAGAAAGAAAGCAGCCATATTTATTGCTCCAAGCTTTTATAATGGACCCATTTTTGTAGAATGGGTTAGTGTCTTTGAAATAAGTTTATAGAAAAAAAAACCATGAAAAATGACAAAAAAAAGATAAAAAAAACCTTTGTAACTAACCATTTTATAATGCCTTCTAAACATTTGGAATTAGCTATATTGGAATCCTTCTACATTTTTAACTAATCTGGAGGTTATTGACTTGTAGAAATAAGGTGATTGAACTTACATCAGAATGTGGACTGATTAACCCAATAAATATATCAAGTCTAGATTAAGTAGAATAGTAGTTCTGTTGCATATCTTACTTCATCTATGTGTGAAAGTCTCTGACCATTCTAATTTGTCCATGCCTATTAGCAATGATAAAACAGTCAAGGTCTCTTTTGTTAATTACCTTAGGTATTATAGTTAGATACTCCTTGATTACCTCATTTTCTAAAAAAAAAATTAAAAAATTGGTGAAAAAAAAAACTTTAAATTTTTTTTCCTTACATATATGTGCTCTTGAAATGTCCATTGTTTTCCTTTTTGTCATAACAATTTAAGGGATTCTTTTAACTTGTCATAAAACACATTTTCCTATTCACTGTAGAAATAAGAATATATACTTGGAACCCAACAATGTGACTAGCCAATGCTTCATTTCTTTTTTGGTACTTGGTAATGCCATTAAGAAAATTAAGTCAGTCAAATCATGTTTTTGCTTATCCAAAATAGGTACCTATTTACTTGTTTTTATGCATTGAACTATGTATATATTGAAGCACTAGATTGAAGAAAATTTGGGAATTGGGCATTTTATGGATTTATATAATTGGGTTGTGATGAAGTTATTGTTTTAATGGGTTGTTGTTCTTGTTAAAATCTACAGTAGGTTGATAATGGTATTATTATTTCATATTCCAAGTGATTTCTAGAGTGTTTTTTATGGTTGGTGCCTTTATTGATTTTTCCTTGGAATAGACACTCACATTTGCCAAGTGTTGGTGCCTTTGGTGCATTGTTGACTCCATCCCCTTTAGAGCCCTCATTTACTTTACCACCTCCTAGTAGCAAATGTCCTACAGCCCACCAACATAACTGCCTCCCTTGTTATGATGACACTTCTCATTGATTTGATGTAGTTCATTGCCATGTCTTTTTCTTGCATAAATATTTCACAAAATCGTCAATAGTTCAGAGTTCAACTCAATGCAAGACATTCCCTTTTATAACCCACTTCCAATAAAATTTATTGGAAGGAATGCATGGGTTTTCTCATACGTAGGGTATACACTTTTTTCTTCCTTTGTTAGTATTTTTAAATTTATTATAGAATGTTAGTGGTATTTTAAATAATTTTTAAAAATCACTAGCTTTTTAATGTAATTCTTTAGGAATTTTTGTATTTTATGTATTATTTTCGATTTTAAAAATAGAAAACAAAAAGTGTATCCCAAATTCATAACAAAACGTTAACAATATGAATGAAAAATCTAATGGAAACTCTTATATAGCTTTAGAAGATTTTGAGATTACAATCTCTCTTAAAAAAATTGTATCAATGAATTTACTTATTTATTTACAAATACGACTGCATTAAGTGGGAACTCTTAAAAAATTTGTATTTTGTAGAACTTTTCAACATGGTTTGTGAAGCCAATGAAGCTGCTATAAAATGTTGAGATATTGTTTGAAAAAAAAAAAAGTTTAAAGAATTAATTCTTTAGGTGTTTTCCATTATTTTGCATACTTTCAAGATTTAAAAATATTTAAATATATTCTTGAATTGACTATCCCTCTCCATTTCAATGCTATCAAATATCTATATATATTAATTTTAATTTATTGTTTTTCCTTTTGTTTTTTTTGGATCTTATTTAAAAAAATTGCTTCTTTAATTTCTTGTGTTCTCTTTCTTTGTGGTATGTTGGAAATTGTTTTCAACTGTTCCAAAGAATAGAAAACAGAATTCTAAGATGGAAACACATATGATAAATATTTTTATTGAAAATTTTATAGCTTTGTTAGAACGATTTGATTGTTTGTAAAGGTTTTTTTTTTTTAGTAATTGGAAAAGCAATGAAAAAACATGAAGAATATTTTAGATTTTTTTTATTATTATACTTGCATCTAAAAAATAATTTTATATTTGGTTTTCACATAAAATTTTATTTCTAAAAGTAATCTAAAACTTCTTCTAAGAATTGTTTTTATAATTTATTATTTGAGAGTTATTTATTTTTTGAAAATGTTGTAAGATTGACTTATTTTTTGTTCTTATGTTTTAGTTCCTGCTAGTTCTTGCAAATGGAAACATAAATGATGTCTCTATACCGTCATAATTAGAAGATAAAGTGTACACAGAGAATTTAGAAACTGAAACAAGGAATGGAAAGCCATCACCTACAGTTGTGCATGAGGTAAATGTTGGTTGATTTGAAAAATAACCAAAACCTTTGTTCCTTATTAGAGCATTAATAGAAGTTGCAAGTGTTCAGTTAGTTATCACAATAGGTAACCAAATTACAAAGGTGACTCCAAAACCACATTGGTGAAACTAGATATAGCTAGATAAATTTCATCCATTTTTGTTATCATTGCTAAAAATTTCATCGTGCTCTAATGATTTTACACATAAAAAATGAAGTATAGAAAAATTATGATATACAATGATTTGGAGAAATGGATATCCAAGGTTGATCTTTTATTTAACTAATCCTAAAAGAATAAGTCACAATAACCATGATTTAGAAAATAAGAATTAAATAGAGCAAATTATTTCTAGCCATAGTAATTTTTATTTTTCTTTCAACACAATGATAGAAAAATTATATTTAAAACCAAATCATGGATATTGTTAAAAAAAAATATCAAAATAGAATTTCCAAATATTAGAAATCGATAATGGCATCATCCATTAGTCATGGGAATAACTTCTTAAAGTCTAGCTTTTCAATGAAAGAAATATCCTATCTAAAGTTAACCTATCATGATTTCAAGATTTAAAATGTTCTAAGAAAATATAGCATGAAAATTAATGATAAGGAAAATTGTTTACAAGTGGGATTGAGATATAACTAATTAGTATGTTTGTTTTATTGCTTTACTTGAATAAAAGCTAATTAACATGCTGGATTATTTTCTATTCTTAGATTTTTTTTTTTCAATTATATTGGTTGTTACATGTATAATTTAAAAGTTTTATGTTCTTTTTATTTATTTATTTATAGCTTGCAAAGGAAATTGGCTTACAAGAAGATGAGAAATCATTATAATGAAGCGATATTGAAAATCATGAAGATGATATCATTTAAATCATTAGGAGGTTGAATTAGGCTTTTGTTAATGATGGTTTCTTTTTGTAGTCATTGCACTGATATTTGTTCTTATATTGGATTTAAAAATTCTCATTGAAATATTTTGATCTAATGAGCAAATTTATAATTTGTATACGAGTAATTATACTAATTATTCAAACTAAGCCATTGTTTATTAATATTTGGGGATGTTTTAATTTGTAAAATTCAATTTAATTTTATGATTTATAATGGCTTTTGCTTTTATTTAATTATATAGGAAATTCATTATTTTAAAAACATAATAGCAATATTTTTATTAAAATAAAATGCTTAAAGATGACGCTTCTATTACGTGTCATTATTAACATAACCAAAGATGGCACTTTTAAAAGTGTCATTGAAAAAAATAATCCAAAGATGATGCCCGTATGAGTGTCAACAATGACAATTTTATAAAAATTATTTTAGTAAAAAATACTCAAAGATGACGCATTTATAAGTGTCATCATTAACCTTATTCAAAGATGGCACTTTTTTAAGTGTCATTGCAAGTATAAATCAAAGATGGCGCTTCCTACAAGCGTTAATATTGACTCAAACATATAATGACAGGGGAGAAGAGGACGCTTTAGAGAAGCGACATCTTATACTTTTCTTGACACTTAAAAAACGTCATTGATTCCCTTTTTTCTTGTAGTGAATCTGATGGTTTCCTTTGTAAAAAACTTACAGTTTAAAAGAAAATAAAATTTGTTTTAAAAGTGGTGTTTGAAACTAAACTAACATAAAACTAGGTAAAAATGGAAGAAAGAAAGTCTCTTGAAGCTAAGGTTGCTAGGATCAAGTTTAGAATGCAAAGTGGGAAATTCCGGATTTTTCTCCTCGTATTGGGGACAACAACATAAAGGATGGTTGTTTCCCGAACCGGTATAGGTTTAACAATAAAGATTTAATCCATAAAAAGTCAATAGAAATGTTAGTCAAATTCCATTAATGGCTTTAGACACTATGGGTCTTCACCTTGAGCCACTTTCCAATGGCTCGTACATGATAACTAATGGTCTTATGTGGATCTAGCAATAAGTATCCACAGAGACCTAAAAGCTTATCATGTATTGGCCATTCAAAGTGATTCTAATGGATTTAAAGCAAAACTTTAGATTAAAAGCCATTTATGGACTCTAAACTACCTGTATTTAATGCACGAGAGTTTTTCCACTTTTGCATTGGACTTTTCACCTAGCTTCCTTCACTCCAAGAAACCAAAGGTTTTAGCCTCTCATCCTCTGGGAAAACATCCTCAGAGGTTGTTTGGCTTCTAAGAAAAAGAAAATAGAAAAGAGAAAAGGAAAGCAAAGAGAACTATGTATTTCTCCACGAGAGGAAAATTTCACTAAGTGTAAAATATACAATAGTTGTTTCGAGAGATGATTTCCACCCCTCTTATAGTCTTTACAAAGCAAAGCCTGTGATTGGCTAATTACAAGGATAAGAAAGGAATTTACATTAAAAAATACAGAAGAAAAGATCTCATGTGGAGTCGGCAGAATAGAGGAGACTTCGCACCAAAGTCGCATGAACAATACAAGGTGCGAAATTCGCACTTGCATGGGCTGGTGCGAAATTCGCACTTGCTTGATGCAGTTGTCTTCCGAAGGCCATATCTTCCTCATTTTAGCTCCAAATCGTACACGGTTTGAAGCGTTGCATTCTTTACTTCCTGAGCTTTGAAATGGTATATAGCATGTAGAAAATGGACTTCGGGAAGTGCTCCAAAAGTGCGAAGGAAGACTGAAGCTGCTGTCCTCTATTTTCTTCACTCTGTTTTCCTCTTTGCTTCTCTCCTTTACTTGGCTTGTCTTAATGAACCAAAAAGCTGTCAAAACACTAAAACTAGCCACAAATATGATTAGAAGTCATTGCTAGGTCCTTAACATGCCAATTGGAATAAAAATGGAGAACTACTACACAAAAGTGCTTAAAACATAAGAATTAAAGGCACAAAATAGCACTTTTTGGGTAGTAATCAGTGACCTAAGAGAAAGAAAGATTCTTGAAGTTTCTCTTTTGAGATCCTATGATGACTTACGAAGAAAGAAAGATTTTGGAAGTTCTTATTTTGAATTCCATGGCAGCACAATGACATCGACTTTAATTCAAAATTGGGACTACCTCCCATGAGTTTCTTGTGGCAAACCACATATGGTTTTGATTAATATGACCTAGGTGTCAGTGTTGAAGTTGTGTCTGATTAATGCTAGGTTTCTTTCTTTTATGTGAGATATGATAATTCTCATTACTTAATAAAATAGATAATGGAGTCACACAATAATGATTGTCTACCAATGATCCTAAGTATACAAACGCATCATTCGTCTTAATAAAAACTTGTTTATTATAAATAAAAAATAAAAATAAAAACCAATTAATAATTCAGTTTACATAAACTAGAAACCTAATCGAATTTTTCCTAGTCTCAATAACATAAAGACAATCTTTTAACTCTAGAATAAAACTATCATCTAAGATAATAGTGACATCTCTCATTGCTTACATAACAATCCTTGCCTTAGGAGTTAACGTCAGGTATATATCCCCACCATTCAACCTTCTTCTTAGCTAAAACCCTTATAAAGAATTACAAAGTGGCTCCAAAATCTATCCACCATGAATTAGTGGAATCCACAACTAAACAAGATTCAACTAGAAAAGAAATATGCATACCTAACTGTTTGTTCAGGAACTTAAGTCATTCTTTCTTCCAGCGGTCTTTTTAATCGTAAAGGAAACACTTACCTTGACATTACTGTTCTTCTTCTTCCCATTTCCCTTAAAATTTCCCTTTTGTTTGGTGGTATTGGTAGTGTTCTTCTTCTTACTAAAACAACCTTAAGAACCCTTAACTAGCATATGTATGCCTCTTTGATATTTGAGACTCCACTCAACCGTTTGGAGTTTTCTCATCATATCATTTAAGTTCATCACCATCTTGTTCATAAAATAGTTGAGCGTGAATTACTGAAAGAATCCGACAAGGTCTTTATAATCTTGTCAACTTGGGTTTCCCCATCAATCTCAACTCTAAGGATATTTACCTCATTAAAGAGCCTGATCATATGAATCATATGATCTCTAATGAGAGTTCATTTTAACATTTTAACATTCATGATGGTCTTAAGAGCAGCCTACGCAGCTAGCTTACCCAACTAGCATGCCCTTGTCACCAAACATCTCATAGAGACTAAATATAATATCATAAGTTGTTGAAATAGACATCTGCTGACATTGCAACATGTTATTGCGCTCAATGACCCTCTAAGTAGTCTACACCTTGGTCTTTTTACTTGCAAGTCTTCACACTCCAATCCAACTATTGATCAATTTGTCACTCCCTCTCTAAAGTGAGCAATCAGCTTCATAGTTAGGATGTATGGTAGAAGAAGCAAGTTTGCGCCGAGTTACCCATTTAGCTTCTTAAAGTGCTGTGAATATATAGTGTATGATTCTTTTTCCAGAATATCCACGATTAGTTTGCGTTTGGTCAATCTGACTATAGTAGTACATAAGAAGAATTACATGCTCATTCCATACATGCCGCGACGTAAGATAAACACATGATACATTTGTAAACAAAGAGGAGTTCTAAAAACAATATAACTTTAGATGAATATGCGAGGCATACTGTGGGGCAACTTAGAGGTAATAATTTTAGTCCAAAAAATATCGCAAATGTGTCGATCAAAACCAACACGGCATCAACCATTTTGCCTAAGGTATCGATTTAGTATATCGTATAATGAGATCAGTTCGCCATTTGTACCGATAGCCGAGTAGCTCTTACTAGAACTCCTTCTCCAACTTATTTTAGGATAAGAGAGGGAGCCGCATCGCAACAATATTCAAGGATATCTTTTCCCACTTAATACTCATTATAAGTATGTTTAAAGTTGGGTCGCATGAAGATAATACTTATCTTTATTTAGTAGCGTCCCTGAAGTTTATCACACAACTATCTGCAGTTAGTGTAAGGGTGGAACCAAGATAAGAGAGCCAATACAAATCTCGTTGAGCACATTCCCTATAACATTATCTCGCAGTTAAAGGTTCTGAGATGCAGAACCGCAATACACCCCGTTGTCCTTTAATAACTCAACTCTCCCTTACATGCTCACCAGAGAGTACGAACGTTGAGTCCCGCTTCTTGCAGAACTGTAGAGAAGACTTTCCTCCCCTTGCAGGACACTTTTGATAATCAGTCTCAATACATACCCATTACTGAGTAGAGTCATTCATGATACCTAAACTATCCCAATGTCACCCAAGCGAAACCCCATCAATGAGGTGGTTACTCTCACCAATAGACATGTCCAGTCTCTTCCTAATAAAGAGTTAATTTTCCTAGATTCCTAGGTTGTATCCCATCAATGGGGTGGTGATGAACCTCTATCAACATGGGCTCAATAATGGAGGTTGTGGGATTTGCTAAGGCCCTTTCCCACTTAATCTTTTGAAAATAGAGACTTCGAGTAATTTTGGTAGTCTTTCTTAAAATAAATTCTCTATCATGAGATTTTCCAAGTCTGTTATTTATTTCTTAAACTAGGACTCTGACTACACCAAAATTTTTTATTTTTGTCTTGCTAATTTGACCACCAATTTCCATTGTACATGTAGATGTCTCTTGCTTGATAGGAACATTCCATTCCCTCGATGAATAGGTGATTTTGGCTGCAGTTATTACATGTTGTTTTCTACTAAATTTCTGCTCCTTTTTGCCTTAGACCTTGGTTTCAGGTACATCTGCCCATTCACAATATTTGTTTCACTTTTATATAGTCCTACAAATTTCTTCATCATAACTGCAACCTATCCACATGTTGTTATGTTCTTGACTTCTCACAAAGATGATGCTTCTTTTTTTGTTTTTGTGCAAGTTGATTAACTTCATGCATTAGACTAGTGTATTCTATTACCAATTCAATTGCACCTTTTTAGTTTCTTTTTTTTTCTTTTTTTTCTAAGAGGTGGATTTTCTTTGCAATTATGGCTTGGCCTTTTCTCTAAATTTTGCTTTGCATGCTTCTTCAATCCCCTATTTCAAATAGACACAACCATTTTATATATATATATTTTATCATGATTGACCTGACTTTACTTGTATACAGTTCAAGCCCACACCTTTTGAATTGTTTTGCTGCAAAATAAATGCAGTTTCATATCTGAAACTTTGATGAGATTATTGCATTTACTCCTTTTAATTGCATAATTACACACAACCCTCAATGCTTTTTTTAGGAATTAATGTTACTCCTTTAGATCTTTGAGACTATCATATCATATCATAAGTAATAAGAAGTTCATTGTTCACATAGCTACATTAATTTTGATGTCAATTTATGTAAAGGCTATGATGATTTATTTTGATTTTAGTTTAATCTTGAGAAGATTGGAGTAGGCAATAAAACCATTTGGTTGGTCCCTAAATAAAGGTTCTTAAAAGAGAAAGAAGGATACTAACCCAACATTTTCCCTATCCCCTGCATGGACATAGATATAAATTTTATCCATTTATTGGCTGAAGTTCATTTCTTGATGTAGAAACATGGAAGGCAATCACTGAATCCATGCGCTTTGCTGCCTTTTGCCAAAGGATGGGCTATTGGATGCCCACATTTCCCCATTTAGAACTTCAGGGCTTCGTCCTTTGAAATAATTATTGTTTGACTTTCAAAATCAAGAAGGTTAGGCCAAAGTAGTGCATGTCCTTGCTTTGAGATAGCTTTTCATATATGAACACATTTGTTTTGAATTTTATTTTTATATCACAAAAATGGAAGCAGAGATCATCTCATTCACAAAAGACAACTCTTGTGGACTTGATATATGTTTCTACTTTTGAAACTAATAAATATATATATATATATATATATATGCAAGCTGCTACCTCAGTGCAGCTTCCATTGGGGTCTTAGCATTGGTGATTGATTTCCAGATGACAAAGTTCTGCTTCTATAATTTTTAATGCCTAGCTTCCCTGTTTCTATAATTTCTGTTTTTAATTCAACACTGTGTAGATCCCCTGTTCAGCTACGTCATTGGCTATACGAGTTGGAGATAAATCCTATTTTTCCTGCACAAAAACAAAAGCAGATAGCTTTCTTCCTTCCCTTTTTAGGTCTGCCTCAATTCTTGAAAATCTCATGATCTTCATTTTCATGTATATTCTTCTCTGTTTCCTTGATATCTTTTTTCGTGGTTTTCTGGAATGGGTTTTGCATTCAGGTTTCTGGGTTTTGCTGATAAAGATTTGGTGTGATTTTTTGCATAGGTTTTGGAAGTAGTTTCAAGCATCTTGGTGGTGGGATTACTAATGAGTGTGAGAGTAGCAGAATGCAGAAGGGCAAGAAGTGTGGAGTATCAGGCTATAAACTGCCAGAAACACAGTGCAGTGCTGACAAACTTTGGAGGAAATGGTGATGGAAAAAAGATGAACACCAAGGCCTTTAAGTCTGTAATTGATCATCTCAATAAGTTTGCTTCAGATGGAGGAGCAGAGCTCATTGGGCTGACTGGGAGCTTTAATCTCACAAGCCATTTCAATCCCAATCCACTACTGCATTGCATTCACATTTATGATTACTTATTGATGGAAAATGACTGATCATGATAGGAATCATTCATCTGTGACTGCCTCTAATTGGATTTGGTAGATCAGAGGCATTTGTGTAATTGTTTTCGGTGTTAGTGATTGTATGGAAACTAGACATACGCAGCATCCATTTGAATTCTAAGTTTTTAAAAAAAAAAATTACTGGTAAATTTTCCTTGAAATTCCAATAATTTCAATCGATAACTTAATTGGGACTGTTAATGAACTGAAATTATAACTAATATTATACCCAACTATTTGGATCTCAACTTTGAACAACACGTGAAATGAAACCCATAATTTCAAACAGGGCTTGTCAGGGATACAGCACAGATAACGCAATCCATAAGCTTTCATCAGCGTCGCCTCATGCATCTCCGGCTTCGCCGTCGCCGTGGCGTCCGTGGAGAAGAACACCCTAAAGCCATCCAAAGGCTTCAGCGTCCGTCGCTCGCAGCACAGGTTTCGTCATCACCGACAGATGACTCCTCCACGCCTCCGCCAATGTACTTCGAGGCGCGTGCCCTGGACGCGTGATACGTGGTCTTCTCCCACTTGTCGGTGGGCATACGGCGATCTCCGATAGCTCGGCTCTGTGTACGGTCCAGAATGAGGTGCGCCCATAAATGGACTCGCCGACATGGCGTGGTCGGCGGGGGACTTGTGGGAGTGGCGCGTGAAAGATTACTGGAATGGATGGCTGCGCGAGGGGATAGTGGGGTGGTGATGGCGGGGATTATGGGTTTGGCTATGGAGGAGAAGTAATTCTGCATATCGATTACTAAGAGAACCGAAGTTTTAGGGTTTGGGTTCCGTTTTCTGATGTCGTATTCCTTGTATGAACCACGCCAGGACGCCATAGCCATTTCTGTGTACCCTCGAAGACCTCGGCTTGCTAACTTTGTAATTGATGAGTGTTGTGGAGTTATTACCCATTTAACCTTTATCTGGGTTTTTCTAGAACAACAAAAATAGGATTCTTTGCTGAAGTTTTATTTGCATCGCACAAATTCTCTTGACATCCTCCCCACCTTTATTGAGATTCCTAAACTATCCTTTTCTTCTTCCTTAACTTCTTCTCTTCTAATGTATTTGCATCCAAGATTGAAGCTTTTATGGATTTCATTAACATCATGCAATGTGAAGATACATGACCTTGAGGATCAAATTGAATTAGACATATGTGCCATATGTGACTGGTGCAGCTATGGTTCATCTCGGCTGTATTTCTTCAGTTACATAACCCCATACTTTGTCTGACTCTGTTTATATTTGTTTGCTTTGGCAGATTTGTATTTCCATGTTATTATCTTGTGTTTTCAGTTAATATGCCTTCACAATGAGTTTCTTTGGTCAAGAAAAATTGTGACTGGCATGATAATATGTGATACTTTGGCTATGTTTGGTTCTTGGAAAGTATTAAGGAAAGGAAAAAAAGTGTTACACTATGTTTGACTCTGAGAAAATATTGAGGAAAAAAATGATAAAGAAAATAATTTTATCATATTTGATTTCACTATAAAAAAATATAAAAGAAAATTTAATATAATTAAAATAGGTTTGAATTTAATAAATTATTTTTATATATTCTTCTTTAAACTATTTTACTTATTTCTATAAGATTAAATATTTTAAAATATATAAATTTTTAATAAATTTTAATTATGTAATATTTTCTTTTACGCTATTGATGATAAAAGCAAATATAAGAAAATCATTTTCTTAAGATTATATTTGGTTCAAAAAAAAATTGAGGGAAAATGTCAGGAAAAATGGAAAGAAAGAAAAAAAATCATTTCCTTAAGCTTTTATGAATTTTTCTAAAATTTTTCATTAAAGTACATTCGATGTGGGATGTCACTACCCCCCCCCCCCCTCCTCTCCTCTCCTCTCCTCTCTCTTCCCATGGAGACAACGTTCTCGTTATGTACCATGGGATTACAGGGTCAAACAAACAAACCCTATGGGCCAACACCTCAACCGAGTCGGGATCGATTGTACATTTTAACGCCGTACCATGTGTAATATTGTCCTCTATGACCAAAGGGGCCCTCACGTCTTTAAAATGCATCTACATCATTAAGAGGAGTTCATACTTATATAGCACTGAGAACTTTCCCTCCTGTCCGATGTAGGATTAATAATTTAGAAGTTATAGATAAATTTAATTTTGATGGACTTTGACTAGTTTTTTTTTTTAATATATTGTATTTTTGTATAATTTTTTACTAAGTAAATAAACTTTTAAATAATAAATTATGTTTCTTTGATTGAGCTAGTGGTTAGGAATAGGGTCTAACGACGGGCTATATCGATGTTTGGGAAAATTTTGGAGGAGGTGGACATACTGATACTAATTGGAGTCTAATCTTTGAAGACCTATATAACCCAAAGCTAGGTTTCATGGATATTTATGTGACCAATGTGTTTCTTTTTCCGCTTTAGCTTCATAGGATTTTCGGATACATCCACACCACTCACTGTGCACTTTAGTTGACTACTGAGTGCTGAGAGTTGTGAGAGCTTTTACCATAGGAAACCCCCTGGGATGTGGAGGTAGTCCATGTGTGGAGGTAATGATAGCAAAGATTGTTGATAGACCATTAGAGAGATATCAG
>JBAPGN010001595.1:0-19869 GCA_037355405.1 Vitis amurensis | reverse complement strand
CACAACTTAACACCGTGCAAATTTGGAAATGAAAATAGAAGATAAAGGTTAATGCAGAAATAAGGAAGGAAATGGACAAGAAAAAAAAAAAGGCGTTTTTTGCAACATAAAATAAGAAGTAATTTGAATGTGAAATAATTAATCAAAACATTTAATTCATTTCATAAACTCACCCTTTCTATTTTAAGCCTCTCGTTTGTTTCCCTCTTACTTTTCCATTTCAGGTCCCATTTTCTTTTCTGCAACCCTCATCCCTAGCCCCCTACTTACCGACAAAGGTAGTTGGATGTGAGAATGTGAGGGTTTCATTGTTGCTTGTGTGGGCTTTTGTGGCAGTTTAACTTGTGCATAACTCTGCAGTAGTAGGTAAGGCATCCTTCAATAACCCTACTATATTAGATAAGGATGCCCATGAACCAGGTCATAAACATAGTTGTGTTGCCCTGCTTACAGTGGCTGAGCTAGAACCTATAATCAGATTGAATTGAGTTTGAGGTGGTAATCTCTTGCCTTTCCGTGTATATACATATATGTGAGTTCTTTTGGGTTTAGAAAGGGATAAATCAAAGCCAAGAAGGTTTTGGGTAATGTTGATTCATCCCAAACATACGATTTTGTTGTTCTAATCAATAAAGGAAAATGCATAAAGATATTAGTGTGGATTAGAGAAAAATAGAAAAAAAAAAAAAAAAAAACAAAAGTTCTAGTCTCTTAAAAACCGCAACTAGGTGCTTTCAAGATAATTTAGATAATACCACCTTTATTATCCCATGCAACAATTTTTTATTAAAAAAAAAAAAGTAATTTAAAATTTTGAGTTTAATTTGATTGCAATAAGTAAGGAAAGGTTGATGGAAAAGAAGGGAAAAAAAAGAGTAATTTTAAAAATAAGGATGTAAGTAAAATTGAAAAAATCAATAAACTGATTTAAACTAAGACTGATCATATTGGTTTGATTTTACTAATAAAAAAGATTGATTTAGTTTGAGAAAATTTAATATTATTATAAATATGTTATCCTCAAAAGTATTTCATTGTTTTTTTAATCATATGATTAAGTTATCAAATTTTATTTAGAATCATTTTGTAATTACTTAAATCATTGACTTATTTATTTTGTTCATTTTGCTACAAGTTAAATCGTGTTCTTCTCTAACTCTAGAAACGTTATTTTTGTATGGAAAATGTTGAGATGCACAAACTAATGTTGAGTAATTAGGATAGAAGCTATATGGTATCTATGAATGGTCATTAAACTAACATTTGAGCAATTTTGGATATCGATATAATACTTCTGGCTAACATTAATTGAAATCATTCCATTTAGTCATTACTCTAGGTTACCCTATGAAAGAAAATTACATGTCGAAGAAAGTCTTCCAATTTTGGGCAGGACTTGGGTCTTGGTGTACACAAGGAGGAAAAAATCGGCGAAATATCACTGATATATCGCGTGTCGGCGGGGGGCAAAACGACAAATGGAGGAGATAAGTCGGTGGAGCGATTTTTTCGCCAAAAATCGGCGATATATCGCCGAGTTATATCGCGACCAGGATAACGCGAATTTTATGAAAAAATCGCCTGAGGATAATCCCATGTTGTCGCCGATTTTTTGCGAAAATCGCCCCTCTTTTCCCTTTTTTCTCATTGTTTCCACATAGGTTCACAGCGCGTGTATCTTGATGGCCCAGGATCTACGCCCGTGTTGATCCAACGCCCAGATTTGAATCCCAACGTTAATAAAGAGATCTAACGGTCAGATTGCTTCCAAATTGTGATCCGACGGCCAGATTTGAATCCCAACGTTAACAAAGAGATCCAACGGCCAGATTGCTTCCAAATTGTGATCCAACGGCCAAAATTAATTTTAAACGGTAACTTAAGGTTCCAACGGCTATTTTGGCCCAAATTTCATCTATAAATAGCCAATTTTGCATCAATTTCATCCATTTTTGCTTTGATTCTTCATTTGCTCTCTTATTACTCCAATTTTTTCCAAGATTGCTCAATTATTCAATCATTTTAAGGTATGTTTGTTTGAAATTATAATTAATTTTGTTTGCAATAATTAATTCATGTATTTTTAATTAATTAGTATGTTTACATTCAATTGTAATTATTTTGTATATTTTTATTGAATTAATTTAGGTTATGATATATTTATTTTAGATGATTATTTGTGATTTAAATTTGCATTTAGAATTACATTAAACTAATTAACTTAGCTAAATTATTTAATTAATTTAATTAACATAGTAAATTATGTAATTAATTTAATTCAAACCTAAATTATATTACAATATAATGTTATGAGCTATATGCTTGAAATATGTTTAAAATGAATTCTAAATGGCAAATTTAATATCACAATGAGATAATCATCTTAACAAAAATTTATTTAGATATATATACGTATTACGCATGAACAATAATAATCATAAATAAATTAGTTACTCAAAATAATACATCGAAGATAACTTCACGAAATAACCAATGAATTAAAATATAATCAAAAATATTTACGTAAATTTAGTTCATAAATTACATTTAGATTCTTAAAAATAACTTCCCCAAATTATTCTCAATTAGTCTAACTAACTGTAAACTACTATATATGGAATCTATCTTTAAACTATGCTCAATTTTTCCTTTTAATGTTCCGACGATTATACTTATTCTATGATTTCAAAGGCATGATGCCTGTGCAGAGGTTGTCAGAGTGTGTGAGGAAATTTAATTTCAATCTTTAGTTTAAATTTCGTCATAAGAATACAATCTCTAGATTTTAAAAATTAACTTAGCTAAATTTATTGAATTAGTTAAATTTATACAGAACTACTATATAGTTGGAATAATCTAAAAATTTGCCTTCAATTATATATTATCGCGAATTTATTCATATTCAATTCATGATTAAATTGCAATCTTATTGATTCTTAGATTAAATTTGTCATAAAATTTACATAATACTCATCATACAACTTTTTCAACAGATCGAGACTCCTTAATTTATCTCAGTCTTAGTGCATCTGCACCTCTATCACGAATCTCGATACCTCACGAATTAAAATCTCCGCCCTATATCATTTGTACTCTGACTATATTCCTTTCCCGTAGAATGCTTAACGCCACGTCCTACATTGCCCTCCAATCTGTTTGGCAAAGAAAAGCCATAGTCCGAACTCCCCTAATGCGATCAGCAGCCACGAATCTCATCCTATCAAAATCAATTTTTCTACAGATGATAATTGATTTTGTTTGATTGTAATCAAACTTTCATTCAGATTGTTTTACGTTGCATTAACTTTAATCCTATTGGACATTCTCTGCCATCTTCAAAGTTGACAATAATTTCTTCCCATCAGATGCACCTTTATTGATGATTGCGTCGAGGGCTTTTCATACAAACCAGACAAAGCTTTCATCAGATCTTGATGTGCTTGTCTTCCGCCTAGACAAAGTTACCTAATAACTCCCGTGAGAACGCTGGTCTTGCTCAGCGTAGGAAGCGCACCAGTATCCCTTCAAGCATTTTCATTTATACTCTACTTGTTTTGTCCCAAATGAAGGGCAGCATGCAATTTTTCACTCCCCATGAGTACTTCCAATCTGCATCCTAATACGCCAAGTCGTGCTGCCATCAAACTTTTTCTATTCCAAACACGCCTTTTCCTGCCTTCCGTCTGCCATTTGCCTCCCACTCCAAAACCCTAAACCACCATACTAGGTCTGATACCAGTTGTGTTTTCCGTTTTATTCAACGGTCCCCGTGTAGTTGGAACATGTAGAACCTGGCATCACTTCCTAACCTTGTGAGCTTAGACTAGAAACAAAAAAATAGAGAAAACACACGCCAAAGAAAAAAACAATCACACGCACAAGCATTTAGTTCATTACGGTGGTTCTTAACGGCACATTTGTCCTACGCTTCCCGAGCGGAAAATACTTCTGCCAGGATATCACTTCACAACATTATCAAGGAAAGGACTCCAATTACAGAAGACCTAACAGCCTTCTACCACCACAGGCTACAATATTTTTCTTACTCCTAGCGTGATTGAGCATTAGTTACTAACACGGCACATCACACCCACTACACAAACCCTATTACAAAAAGTGATTCCACAATGGCCTAAATCGGCCCCAAAGGCCTCGCTAAAATCTTCCTAATTAAAAAAAGGCTGTAATATTATTCGGGTCGAGGTGCGTCAAATGGGATCTTCAAAACCTAAAACTTAGAGCAACCCGCTACCTACAAAGATCCTACAACACTTTGATTTCAAGAGTATGTTAGAAGATCCCCAAGGGTTTGAAAGGAGCATTGTATCTCGAATTGATAAAAAGCTGTTTAAAATTTGATTTGTATGACCCTTTTTGATTAATTTAACTTCTCAAGGGTTTGGAACTAGCCCTTGTCCATAACTTTTGGCACTTTAGCTGTCTAAGATTTTCCAGTGTTGAGGACTCCTTCTTACCACTAAGCGCTAGGTTGTCTAGACCAATTATTTAGGCCCTCTCTCCTTATTCTCCGGTCACTGATTCTTGGTATAAACAACCCAGTACGTACCAATTGTTGAGAAAATCTGTCAGCTCTTTAATCGTCCTTCGATACAACCACCCATCAAAATGATAAGACTATCAGTTCATGGAACCAACAAGCATCCAGGTTCTGTTCTTCCATATTGAGCGGCTCTCGTACATCTACGGACATAAAAACAAAGATAGCCCCCTGCATCGAGAACAATAATGTGAAACACTCCTTCTGGACCTTACGCTTATTTTTCTTCCCACTGTGGATTTGGCATGCACAAAATTATTGTTTTTTTTTTTTTTTTATATGTACTAATCCATACACTTATAAATGGATATAGGTAAACATATAAAGACATAATTGGTAATTTGAGCTAGCGAATGGACAAATTGCTCTTATGAATTAACACAGTGTAGGTTTCGGCTAGTTTAACTATACCCGCACTTCTTGTCTAAGGTTAATCCTTGAGTCTACAAGTGTCAGCGCAAATAACGTGGGTCATGAAAACTATGTTATACAAAGGCTTCATGAGAGGTCGTCACTCTTCTTATTGGGGGATCATGTTCCAACAATCGAGGGATAATGGTTATTTTACAAGGTGTCTACTAAAAAAATGATTAGAAAGATAATCAATCGGTTTTGTGTTAAGAAAGTATTTCCAAACTTACTGCTTACACCGCTCTTTCATAAGCCTTTCCTAAAAAATATAATATCCAGAACGCAACTATACATCGTGCACACACTCCTACTCTGAATCACCAATACTGACAGACTCATCTATAATTCAAGTACTGACCCATGTCTTGATATGTTGGAATATGGTGCGTTCACGTAGATATAGTAATGACATCTCATCTCTTTATACAGTTTGACTAACTCAAGAGGATTTGAGAATGAAATAAAAAATGATTCCAATAGAAATGAAATCCCCACTCATTGGTGAGATTTTTGATTCATCTAATATATAAGTATTTGATTTCCTCTTAATTGTTTTTAAAATAACTTTTCAAAAAAATAAAAAACCAAAAACTTGTTTGGATAAGTTATTTTTAATTTTTTTTTATTTATAAAAAAAATTGTAAAATCAATTTCTATCATATAAACTAAATTTAATTCAAGTTTTACTAAAAGTAAAATTAATTTTATAATTATAATTAAATTTAAAATAAAATAGTTTTTAATAAAAATATGAATAGTAGTATTACAATGAAATCATAATTATTTTTTATAAATATTATAAAAATATGAATATTAACGTCCTCACAAAATTCATAATTACTTTTTTAAGTTATTCTCCATTCTCATTGTACTAAACATGACCTAAATGTAATATGAATATTTACTTTATACGATGCATTTGATCGATATTGATGAGTTTTTGTGAGCATAAATATTTTATTGTCATCTTTGCTACATTTCAAAGGGAATAACTAAGGAATAGGTTAGAAATTTTTTGTTTTTGAAAAAATAATAGTAACTTTTATATAAATGTAAGAATATTTTGGAACTTACTCGAAAAGATAGTAACTTTTAAAAACCATTTAAAAAAATTAAGGTAAGTCCGTCTTTTTATATAATAAGTATTATATTATAGAAAATTATTATTATTTTTTATTTTTATCACAATGAGTACTATTTCATATTCCATGGAAGGGGAGTTGCTTCAACTCTGTATAAACCTATCTCCATGGGACATAAATTAATCATAAGGGGAGGGGGATAGAAAGAAAGAAATCCTGTCAACTTTCATACCCTCTTTACAAAGGAGATCGAACATGGAGGGACAAAGGGCTAGGGTTGCACTCATTGCTTGTTTGATATTGGCGATGCTTGTGATGGAGTCCGCAGCAGCATTTTCCTTTGCTTGCCATGGCAAATGCTTTCTCCTCTGTAATACAAGAAAAAGGAAGCCTTCCATATGCGCTGCAAGATGTTTAGCTAAGTGCGTTAGACCTCGTTTTAAAGCAACTGCTTTAAAGAAGGTGTTGAAAAATGTATGTCAAGAGGAAGAAGTAAAGAGGACTGTTCTAATGCAGTTGAGAAGCGATGCAAAAACAAAAGCATGCTGGCCGAATCGAGTCCCAGCTACCTCTGCCAGCATGGTTGCACTACCAATATGTGCACTAAAATCAGCACTTCAGAAAACCCTGGTAGCAAGCACCCTCTCTCTTTTTCTATCGCTCGCTTTCTCTTTCTCCTTCTCTTTCTATTTATTATGTCACTCAACATTTTTCTTTTCTGAATTTATCAGCTGCGGCCAAAGTATCTGCATGCGTGGACGATTGCGGGATGATGTGCGCCAAGCACTGAATGTGTGGAAAATTGCTCGACGATGTGCGGTAAGACTCATTAGTCTCCTTAGCCACTTAGACAACCCATCTTTAGGCTAATAAAGTAATTTATAGTACAAATATATTTTCAATGGTCATGTATGCCTGTGTTTAGGCTTTGTGAATAAAGTTAGTTATTATTCATGTTTGTTCATATCTTGAAATAATGATATGTGGGTGTTTGATCGGTTGCAAACATGTAACTTGTTCCTTATTGTTCATGTACTCCCATAGGTGGTTCATTCGAGTGATTTGTGTTAGTGTGTAGAACATTTGGGTTTAAATATTTGACTATATGATAATGTCTCCATGGCCAACAAAATGAAAGAGCAAATTTTTTTGACCAAATCCTACATGACCTATAAATAAATGAGCGCATTACAAATTTTATTAATATCTTCACATAACTTGCCTAAATTGCATCAACATAATACTCATCTACAAAAAAAGATAAAAATTGGCTGCAAGAAAAAAATTAAATAAACAATTGCAAAATTTGATATCAAGTCGGGATTCTAGCAAATCTAACTTCATAAAAAAGATAGATATAAAATTGCTTTTACGGTTTCATTTGGGCATTATGAATGGAATGTAATGCCATTTGTTTATATTTTGGAATTTTGAAAGAACATTCTTCTAACCAAATGACATTATGTTCTATTCATAACGCCCAAATAGAACTGTAAAATTTATGATATTGGATTTGCTAGAATCCGACTTCATAAACACAAAAGGTAAGAAAAGAAGAAAAATGAAGCAATAGTAGGAACTCAACAAATTTATAATAAAGATGCTAACATGTAACTTGAAATGATAAAGGAGTGTTTTGTTGGTAACAAACATGTAACTTATTGTGTTCTCTTACTTTTGAAATTATTATCTTAAAAAATCTCTTATGGTCGCATTAAGGATGCTAACATGGGTTCAACTAGCCGAAGGGATCGAAAAGTGCAAATTTGGAAATGGAAATAGAAAGGATAAAGTTATTGCAAAATAAAGTGAAAGCATTTAAGAAAATAAACTAGATACAAAACTAAAGTACTTTTTTGCAAAATGAAATAAAAAGTAATTTGGAATAATAAAATAATATAAGTTTAAATTATCATTAAATGTAGGAAGAGTGGAATTGAAAATGAAATTGGAGTGGAAATGAAAATGAAAGTAGAATATGAGACATGCCAAAATGATCTCCTCAAAATAATTAACTTTTGGAAATAAGATGTGACTTACAAGTTACAATGGAACATATGATGTAGGACAACTAATAAATAAAAATTGAGGTTTATCAAGAAACTATTAGGTCATGTTTAGTATGCTGAAACGGGGAGCGGGAATAAACATATTTGTCATTTTCTCATCCATTCCAATGTTTGGATATCTCAAGTGAAGATGAGAATGAAATAAAAAATGATTGCAAAGAAAATTAAGTAGGATTTCAATTCATCCCATAGTAGGAGATATTTTGATTCTTTGGTGCGATTTATTTTTAAAAACACTTTACAAAATTTAAAAAGTCAAAAACTTTTTTGGATAACTTTTTTAAAAAAAATATTTTTATTTAAATTTTGTAAATTTCTTTTTGTAAATTTCATTTATATAATATAAACTAACTTTAATTTGAGTCTTATTAAAAATAAAAATAGTTTTGTAAATTTAAATTTATTATAAAAATATGGATATTAATATCTTATTAAAGCATAATTGGTTTATTTTATTAAAATAAATAATAATAATTTAAAATTAATGATTACTAATACTATTTTATTTTAATTTAAAAGCAAAAAAGTTTAATTTTTTAAGGTATAAATGAGTCAAAAATTTTATTACGTGCATACTACCCAACTAAGGAAATGATATTCTAAATTTTTTTATTTAATCTCTTAATTTTTTATTTAATTTTATAATTAATTAATCACTTTTTGAATTTTAATTTATTCTAAAAAAATAGAGGATTTATTAAAGAATTTAAAACATTAATTATGTCTATTAATTTTTACAATCAATTTTTATTTATATTTTTTGAGTTTCAAATTATTTTTTAAAATTATTAAACTTCTTTATTTTATTTTTTAAAATTATTTCTCAACAACAACAATCAAACATGAATATAAAGTTTTAAAATAAATTTGTTTCTATCACACCTAGTGTGAAAGGTTTTTTTTTTTAAAATGAAAATAAAACCAAATAATCATTCCAATCTTAAATTCTTAAATACATCCAAGCGTAACAATTAAAATTACCATATCCATTTCTATTTAAAGAGGAATGGGAATGGAGAAAAATATTAATTCTCATTCTTTATTCCTATATATAGACACGATGTTATATGATTAGAAACACATTTACTAAAACATGAGCATTTTAGAAAAAAAAAAATAGACAGACATGAAGAGAATGGTTGTATTTCAAAGATCAAAGAAATCAATTTCATACATTTTCCTTACTTATTTTGCCAACATAATGACCATTATTTTCTTTATAATAATAGCTAAATTCAAGTATTATTTCATATTTCAGGCTACGTATATAATTGTATGCTTCAACTCTATACAAACCTATCTCCTTGGAACATAAATCATAAAGGGGATAGAAAGAAATATTGTAAAAGAAGAAAATGGAGGGACCAAGGGTTAGGGTTGCTCTCATTGTTTGTTTGATGTTGGGGATGCTTGTGACTGAGTCCGCAGCAGCATTTTCCCCTCTTTGCTATGCCAAATGCTTCTTTATGTGTCTTATAAGAAGAAGGAATCCTATCTTATGCGGTACACTATGTGTAGTCAAGTGTCTTGTATCTGGTGGTGATAAGGACAAAGAGTGCTATGAACGAATCGTTGACAAATGCCTCTCAGAGGGAAGAAGTAAAGAGGATTGTGCTAATGAGGCTGAGCAGCAATGCAAACGCGCAAATATGCTGGCTGAATCGGATCCTAGTTACCTCTGCCAGTATGGTTGCGCTACGAATATCTGCGCTAAAATAAGCACTGCATATAACCCTGGTAGCCCTCTCTCTCTCTCTCTCTCTCTCTCTCTCTCTCTCTCTTCTCTATTGCGCGCCTTCTCTTTCTCCTCTTTCTTTTGTTTTTCTTATGTCTCTTAACATTTTTCTTATTTTCATTTATCAGCTGCACTCAAAGTATCTAAATGCGTGGACAATTGCGGGACGATGTGCGCCAAGATCTGAATGTGTGGAAAATTGCTCGACGATGTGCGACAAGAATAATTGGTCTCCTTAGCCACTTAGGCAGCCCATCTTTTTGTTTGTTTATATCTTAAAATAATAATAAATGGGTCTTTGATTGGCAGCAAACATGTGACATGTTCCATATTCCCTTATCTTTCCTTTCAAATTACCAGCATTTTGTCACATGATGGTGCATGTGAATGATGTGTGTTAATGCATAGAGTTTGAGTTTAAATATTTGATCATATGCTAATATCTTTAGAACCAACACAAAAATGAAAGAACAAATTTTTTTTGACCAAGTCTTATATTAATCTATAAATAAATTTGAAATTATTATCTTAAACAAATCTCTTGTGGCCTCCTTAAAGATGTTAACATGGGATCAACTAGCTCAAGGGATAGGAAAGTGCAAATTTGGAAATGAAAATAGAAAGATAAAGTTAATGCAGAAATAAGTGAAGGAAATGGACAAGAAAAAAAAAAGGGCGTTTTGCAACATAAAATAAGAAGTAATTTGGAATGATGAAATAATTAACAAACATTTAAATTATCATAAACACCCTTTCTATTTTAAGCCTCTCGTTTGTTTCCCTCTTACTTTTCCATTTCAGGTCCCATTTTCTTTTCTGCAACCCTCATCCCTAGCCCCCTACTTACCGACAAAGGTAGTTGGATGTGAGAATGTGAGGGTTTCATTGTTGCTTGTGTGGGCTTTTGTGGCAGTTTAACTTGAGCATATATAACTCTGCAGTAGTAGGTAAGGCATCCTTCAATAACCCTACTATATTAGATAAGGATGCCCATGAACCAGGTCATAAACATAGTTGTGTTGCCCTGCTTACAGTGGGCTGAGCTAGAACCTATAATCAGATTGAATTGAGTTTGAGGTGGTAATCTCTTGCCTTTCCGTGTATATACATATATGTGAGTTCTTTTGGGTTTAGAAAGGGATAAATCAAAGCCAAGAAGGTTTTGGGTAATGTTGATTCATCCCAAACATACGATTTTGTTGTTCTAATCAATAAAGGAAAATGCATAAAGATATTAGTGTGGATTAGAGAAAAATAGAAAAAAAAAAAAAAACAAAGTTCTCTAAAAACCGCAACTAGGTGCTTTCAAGATAATTTAGATAATACCACCTTTATTATCCCATGCAACAATTTTTATTAAAAAAAAAAAAGTAATTTAAAATTTTGAGTTTAATTTGATTGCAATAAGTAAGGAAAGGTTGATGGAAAAGAAGGGAAAAAAAAGAGTAATTTTAAAAATAAGGATGTAAGTAAAATTGAAAAAATCAATAAACTGATTTAAACTAAGACTGATCATATTGGTTTGATTTTACTAATAAAAAAGATTGATTTAGTTTGAGAAAATTTAATATTATTATAAATATGTTATCCTCAAAAGTATTTCATTGTTTTTTTAATCATATGATTAAGTTATCAAATTTTATTTAGAATCATTTTGTAATTACTAAATCATGACTTATTTTATTTTGGTTCATTTTGTACAAGTAAATCGTGTCTTCTCTAACTCTAGAAACGTATTTTTGCTATGGGAAAATGTTGAGATCACAAACTAATGTTGAGTACATTAGGGATAGAGCTATGATGGTATCTATGAATGTGTCGATTAGAACTACATTTGAGCAATTTTGGATATGATATAATACTCTCTGGCTAACATTAATAGAAATCATTTCCATTAGTCATTTACTCTAGGTACCCTATGAAAAGAAATTACATGTCGGAAGAAGTCTTTCCAATTTTGGGCAGGACTTGGGTCTTGGTGTACACAAGGAGGAAAAAATCGGCGAAATATCACTGATATATCGCGTGTCGGCGGGGGGCAAAACGACAAATGGAGGAGATAAGTCGGTGGAGCGATTTTTCGCCAAAAATCGGCGATATATCGCCGATATATCGGCGACACAGGATAAATCGGCGATTTTATGAAAAAATCGCCTGAGAATCCCATGTGTCGCCGATTTTTTGGCGAAAAATCGCCCCTCTCTCTCCAGCGTGATCTGATGGCCCAGATCACGCCCGTGTTGATCCAACGCCCAGATTTGAATCCCAACGTTAACAAAGAGATCTAACGGTCAGATTGCTTCCAAATTGTGATCCGACGGCCAGATTTGAATCCCAACGTTAACAAAGAGATCCAACGGCCAGATTGCTTCCAAATTGTGATCCAACGGCCAAAATTAATTTTAAACGGTAACTTAAGGTTCCAACGGCTATTTTGGCCCAAATTTCATCTATAAATAGCCAATTTTGCATCAATTTCATCCATTTTTGCTTTGATTCTTCATTTGCTCTCTTATTACTCCAATTTTTTCCAAGATTGCTCAATTATTCAATCATTTTAAGGTATGTTTGTTTGAAATTATAATTAATTTTGTTTGCAATAATTAATTCATGTATTTTTAATTAATTAGTATGTTTACATTCAATTGTAATTATTTTGTATATTTTTATTGAATTAATTTAGGTTATGATATATTTATTTTAGATGATTATTTGTGATTTAAATTTGCATTTAGAATTACATTAAACTAATTAACTTAGCTAAATTATTTAATTAATTTAATTAACATAGTAAATTATGTAATTAATTTAATTAACATGGTTAATTATGGAATATTAAATATGCTCAATTTTTTATATTATCGCGATTTATTTTCATATTCAATTATGATTAATTTCAATATTTAGTAAATTTGTCATAAAATTACATTTAGATTTTAAAAATTAACTTAGCTAAATTATTTAATTAGTTAAATTAACATGAACTACTATATATGGAATATTAAATATGCTCAATTTTTTATATTATCGCGATTTATTTTCATATTCAATTATGATTAATTTCAATTTTAGTAAATTTGTCATAAAATTACATTTAGATTTTAAAAATTAACTTAGCTAAATTATTTAATTAGTTAAATTAACATGAACTACTATATATGGAATATTAAATATGCTCAATTTTTTATATTATCGCGATTTATTTTCATATTCAATTATGATTAAATTGCAATTTTAGTAAATTTGTCATAAAATTACATTTACATTAATTTCAACAGATCAGATCCTAAGGTTTCGTCTGCATCTCTTTGACGAATCTCCTCAGCCAGAATTAAATCTCGTATATCATTGTACTTGAGCTTTTCCTTTCCCGTAGAATTGCTTACTGCCATCCTCATTGCCTCTCAACTGTTTGGCAAAAAAGCCAAGATGATCAGAGCACGAATCTCATCATCAAAATCAATTTCTACAGATGATAATTGATTTGTGATTGTATTAAATTCATTCAGATGTTGTGCTACTGATGCATTCTCTGCCATCTTCAAATTGAATAATTTCTTCATCAGATGCACCTTATTGTTTGCGGACGGCTTTTCATACAAACCAGACAAAGCTTTCATCAGATCTGTTGTGGTCTTCTCCGCCTAGACAAAGTTAACCTAATAACTCCTAGAACCTGTCTGTCAAGAAGCGCCCATTCCTCAGCTTTCATACTCTCAGGTTTTGTCCCCAAAAGAGGCAGATGCAATTTCCTCCCATAGAGATAATCTTCAATCTGCATCCTTTAATACGCAAAGTCTGTGCCATCAAACTTTTCTATTCCAAACGCCTTTCCTGCTTCCTCTGCCATTGCTCCCACTCAAACCTAACCCTAGGCTCTGATACCAGTTGTAGGGAATTAAACCGAATTCCTAACTTGTGAGAAACAAAAAAAAATAGAGAAAACACACGCCAAAGAAAAACAATCACACGCACAAGATAGTATTTACGTGGTTCGGCAATTTGCCTACGTCCACGGAGTTGCAGGGATATCACTATTATCAAGGAAGAATACAGAGTACAGCCCCAACGGCTACAATATTTTCTCTCTATATATAACACGGCAATCACACCACACTAAAAAACCCTAATTACAAAAGGTGATTCCACAATGGGCTAAATGGGCCCAACAGGCCTCAGTAAATCTCCCATTAAAAAGCCATGTAATATTATTCGGGTCGGGTCGTCAAATCGGATCAAACAAAACTAGGCTCCACAAAGCCTAACACTTGTTTCAAGAGTTGTTGATCAAGGGTTTGAAAGAGCTTGATCTCGAATTGAAAAGCTGTTAAAAATTTGATTTTGTAGACTTGATTTAATTTAACTCTCGGTTTGACTAGCCCTTGTCATAACTTTGGACTTTGTGTTACATAAGCCTAGGTGGAATTTGGATCTTGGTATACATTGAGACTTTACCTAACTCAAAGCTTCAGTTGAACAACAAGCATCAGGGTTTGAGCGGCTCTACATTAGACAAAAGAAGCCGTGAATATGTGAAAACTCCTTCAGGACTCATTTTTTCTTTCCACTTGATTTGCATGACAAATTTTTTTTTTTGTATCCATACATAAATTGGTATGTAAACTTAAAGAAAATTGTAATTTGGATGGACAATTGCTCTATTAACAGTGTGTTAAAATTTTGTCTAAGGTGCAAATTATAGGTCATGAAAATGTAACAAGCTTTTGGGGGTTCAACAATGAGAAGGTTTTTCAAGTGTTAAAAATGCTAGAAGCGTTTCGTAAAATTATTTCCAAATTGACTGTTAATCTCCTTCTAAAAAATTAAATCAATGAATTTATTGAATTGATAGTACAATAGGACCATGTTTGATATGTTGGAATGAGTAGTATGAATGGACATCTCATTCTTTCTCAAGTTTGGATAACTCAAGGGAGTATGAGAATGAAATAAAAAATGATTCCAATAGAAATGAAATCCCACTCATTGGTGAGATTTTGATTCATCTCTAATATAAAGTATTTTGATTTCCTCTTAATTGTTTTTAAAATAAATTTAAAAAAAAATAAAAAACCAAAAACTTGTTTGGATAAGTTATTTTTAATTTTTTTATTTTATAAAAAAAAATTGTAAAATCAATTTCTATCATATAAACTAAATTTAATTCAAGTTTTACTAAAAGTAAAATTAATTTTATAATTATAATTAAATTTAAAATAAATAGTTTTTAATAAAATATGAATAGTAGTATTACAATGAAATCATAAATTATATTTTTTATAAATATTATAAAAATATGAATATTAACGTCCTCACAAATTCATAATTACTTTTTTAAGCTATTCTCCATTCTCTTGTACTAAACATGACCTAAATGTAATATGAATATTTACTTTATACGATGCATTTGATCGATATTTGATGAGTTTTTGTGAGCATAAATATTTATTGTCATCTTTGCTACATTTCAAAGGGAATAACTAAGGAATAGGTTAGAAATTTTTTGTTTTTTGAAAAAATAATAGTAACTTTTATATAAATGTAAGAATATTTTGGAACTTACCTCGAAAAGATAGTAACTTTTAAAAACCATTTAAAAAATATAAGGTAAGTCCGTACTTTTTATATAATAAGTATTATATTATAGAAAATTATTATTATTTTTTATTTTTATCACAATGAGTACTATTTCATATTCCATGGAAGGGGAGTTGCTTCGCAATGAGTACTATTTCATATTCCATGGAAGGGGAGTTGCTTCAACTCTATATAAACCTATTAATCATAATGGGGGGGGGGGTGATAGAAAGAAAGAAATCCTGTCAACTTTAATACCCTCTTTACAAAGGAGATTCGAACATGGAGGGACAAAGAGCTAGGGTTGCACTCATTGCTTGTTTGATATTGGCGATGCTTGTGATGGAGTCCGCAGCAGCATTTTCCTTTGCTTGCCATGGCAAATGCTTTCTTCCGTATGCGCTTCAAGATGTTTAGCTAAGTGCGTTAGACCTCGTTTTAAAGCAACTGCTTTAAAGAAGGTGTTGAAAAATGTATGTCAAGAGGAAGAAGTAAAGAGGATTGTTCTAATGCAGTTGAGAAGCGATGCTAAAACAAAAGCATGCTGGCCGAATCGAGTCCCAGCTACGTCTGCCAGCATGGTTGCACTACCAATATGTGCACTAAAATCAGCACTTCAGAAAACCCTGGTAGCAAGCACCCTCTCTCTTTTTCTATCGCTCGCTTTCTCTTTCTCCTTCTCTTTCTATTTATTATGTCACTCAACATTTTTCTTTTCTGAATTTATCAGCTGCGGCCAAAGTATCTGCATGCGTGGACGATTGCGGGATGATGTGCGCCAAGCACTGAATGTGTGGAAAATTGCTCGACGAAGTGCGGTAAGACTCATTAGTCTCCTTAGCCACTTAGATAACCCATCTTTAGGCTAATAAAGTAATTTATAGTACAAATATATTTTCAATGGTCATGTATGCCTGTGTTTAGGCTTTGTGAATAAAGTTAGTTATTATTCATGTTTGTTCATATCTTGAAATAATGATATGTGGGTGTTTGATCGGTTGCAAACATGTAACTTGTTCCTTATTGTTCATGTACTCCCATAGGTGGTTCATTCGAGTGATTTGTGTTAGTGTGTAGAACATTTGGGTTTAAATATTTGACTATATGATAATGTCTCCATGGCCAACAAAATGAAAGAGCAAATTTTTTTGACCAAATCCTACATGACCTATAAATAAATGAGCGCATTACAAATTTTATTAATATCTTCACATAACTTGCCTACATTGCATCAACATAATACTCATCTACAAAAAAAGATAAAAATTGGCTGCAAGAAAAAAATTAAATAAACAATTTCAAATTTTGATATCAAGTCGGGATTCTAGCAAATCTAACTTCATAAAAAAGATAGATATAAAATTGCTTTTACGATTTCATTTGGGCATTATGAATGGAATGTAATGCCATTTGGTTTATATTTTGGAATTTTGAAAGAACATTCTTCTAACCAAATGACATCATGTAATATTCATAACGCCCAAATAGAACCGTAAAATTTATGAAGTTGGATTTGCTAGAATCCGACTTCATAAACACAAAAGGTAAGAAAAGAAGAAAAATGAAGCAATAGTAGGAACTCAACAAATTTATAATAAAGATGCTAACATGTAACTTGAAATGATAAAGGAGTGTTTTGTTGGTAACAAACATGTAACTTATTGCGTTCTCTTACCTTTGAAATTATTATCTTAAAAAAATCTCTTATGGTCGCATTAAGGATGCTAACATGGGTTCAACTAGCCGAAGGGATCGAAAAGTGCAAATTTGGAAATGGAAATAGAAAGGATAAAGTTATTGCAAAATAAAGTGAAAGCATTTAAGAAAATGAACTAGATACAAAAATAAAGTACTTTTTTTGCAAAATGAAATAAAAAGTAATTTGGAATAATAAAATAATATAAGTTTAAATTATCATTAAATGTAGGAAGAGTGGAATTGAAAATGAAATTAGAGTGGAAATGAAAATGAAAGTAGAATATGAGACATGCCAAAATGATCTCCTCAAAATAATTAACTTTTGGAAATAAGATGTGACTTACAAGTTACAATGGAACATATGATGTAGGACAACTAATAAATAAAAATTGAGGTTTATCAAGAAACTGTTAGGTCATGTTTAGTATGCTGAAACGGGACCAGGAATAAACATATCTGTCATTTTCTCATCCATTCCAATGTTTGGATATCTCAAGTGAAGATGAAAAATGAAATAAAAAATGACTGCAAAGAAAATTAAGTAGGATTTCAATTCATCCCATAGTAGGAGATATTTTGATTCTTTGGTGCGATTTATTTTTAAAAACACTTTACAAAATTTAAAAAGTCAAAAACTTTTTTGGATAACTTTTTTTAAAAAATATTTTTATTTAGATTTTGTAAATTTCTTTTTTTAAATTTCATTTATATAATATAAACTAACTTTAATTTGAGTCTTATTAAAAATAAAAATAGTTTTGTAAATTTAAATTTATTATAAAAATATGGATATTAATATCTTATTAAAGCATAATTGGTTTATTTTATTAAAATAAATAATAATAATTTAAAATTAATGATTACTAATACTATTTTATTTTAATTTAAAAGCAAAAAAGTTTAATTTTTTAAGGTATAAATGAGTCAAAAATTTTATTACGTGCATACTACCCAACTAAGGAAATGATATTCTAAATTTTTTTATTTAATCTCTTAATTTTTTATTTAATTTTATAATTAATTAATCACTTTTTGAATTTTAATTTATTCTAAAAAAATAGAGGATTTATTAAAGAATTTAAAACATTAATTATGTCTATTAATTTTTACAATCAATTTTTATTTATATTTTTTGAGTTTCAAATTATTTTTTAAAATTATTAAACTTCTTATTTTATTTTTTTTAAAATTATTTCTCAACAACAACAATCAAACATGAATATAAAGTTTTAAAATAAATTTGTTTCTATCACACCTAGTGTGAAAGGTTTTTTTTTTAAAATGAAAATAAAACCAAATAATCATTCCAATCTTATATTCTTAAATACATCCAAGCGTAACAATTAAAAATTACCATATCCATTTCTATTTAAAGAGGAATGGGAATGGAGAAAAATATTAATTCTCATTCTTTATTCCTATATATAAACACGATGTTATATGATTAGAAACACATTTACTAAAACATGAGCATTTTAGAAAAAAAAAAATAGACAGACATGAAGAGAATGGTTGTATTTCAAAGATCAAAGAAATCAATTTCATACATTTTCCTTACTTATTTTGCCAACATAATGACCATTATTTTCTTTATAATAATAGCTAAATTCAAGTATTATTTCATATTTCAGGCTACGTATATAATTGTATGCTTCAACTCTATACAAACCTATCTCCTTGGAACATAAATCATAAAGGGGATAGAAAGAAATATTGTAAAAGAAGAAAATGGAGGGACCAAGGGTTAGGGTTTGCTCTCATTGTTTGTTTGATGTTGGGGATGCTTGTGACTGAGTCCGCAGCAGCATTTTCCCCTCTTTGCTATGCCAAATGCTTCTTTATGTGTCTTATAAGAAGAAGGAATCCTATCTTATGCGGTACACTATGTGTAGTCAAGTGTCTTGTATCTGGTGGTGATAAGGACAAAGAGTGCTATGAACGAATCGTTGACAAATGCCTCTCAGAGGAAGAAGTAAAGAGGATTGTGCTAATGAGGCTGAGCAGCAATGCAAACGCGCAAATATGCTGGCTGAATCGGATCCTAGTTACCTCTGCCAGTATGGTTGCGCTACGAATATCTTGCGCTAAACTAAGCACTGCATATAACCCTGGTAGCCCTCTCTCTCTCTCTCTCTCTCTCTCTCTTTCTCTATTGCGCGCTTTCTCTTTCTCCTCTTTCTTTTGTTTTCTTATGTCTCTTAACATTTTTCTTATTTTCATTTATCAGCTGCGCTCAAAGTATCTAAATGCGTGGACAATTGCGGGACGATGTGCGCCAAGATCTGAATGTGTGGAAAATTGCTCGACGATGTGCGACAAGAATAATTGGTCTCCTTAAGCCACTTAGGCAGCCCATCTTTTTGTTTGTTATATTCTTAAAATAATAATAAATGGGTCTTTATTGCAGCAAAATGTGACATGTTCATATTCCTTACTTTCCTTCAAATTACCAGCATTTGTACCAGATTGGCATTGAATGATGTGTGTTTAATGCATAGAGGTTTGAGTTAATTATTTGATCATATGCTAATTCTTTAGAACCAACACAAAAATCAAAGGAACAAATTTTTTTTTACCAATCTTATATTAATCTAAAAAAATTTTTGAAATTATTATCTTAAACAAATCTCTTGGCTCCTTAAAGATTTAACATGGATCAACTGCTCAAGGGATAGGAAAAGTGCAAATTTGGAAATGACAATAGAAAGATAAAGTTAATGCAGAAATAAAGTGAAGGAA
>JBAPGN010001594.1:0-19487 GCA_037355405.1 Vitis amurensis | reverse complement strand
TATATCGGGAAACTTCAGGAGGAATTCCACAGCACTGTGCAAAAAGGCTGCGAAATCATTTCGCAACAAAAGGGTGATTTCGCAACACTTTGCAAAATTCTTCCTTCAGCTTAGAGTGATTGACTTGCAATGGCTGTAACTCCTTCATTTCAACTTCGAATTGCGCATCGTTTGAAGCATTGGATTGTTGACTTCCTGAGCTTCGAAACGACATATAGCATGCATAAATTGGACTTCAGAAAGTGCTCCAAAAGTGGTTGACATGACTGTCATCAAGAATATGCTTCATGACAGATTTCTCTTTGCTTCCTCTCCTTGCCATTCGGATTTATTTGGCGGAAAGGACTTCAAAAGCTTTAGTTCTTCATGTTTCTGGCTTCCAATTGGCTTTTGCCAAGATTCCACATAACTCTCCTCAATCTCGGATTGCTTGGTGACAAAGGCTAATCAAAACACAAAATAACTTAACACAATTTGAATTAGAATTTATTGCAAGGGTCCTTAACATGCCAATTGGGTTTAAACAGGCAAATAATACTACTCAACAAGTGTTTTAAAAGAGTTTATTATAAGCTATGAAATAGCATTTTTTGAGTTAGTAAATCACTCCCCCAACCGACATATTGTAGTCCTTAGCAATAAAGGAGAGAGAAAAATAAAAGCAACTAAACTATAATTTACAACATCATGCTGATAAAAAAAACACCCAAACAATTTTCAAGTGGCATGATCGTCTAACTCTCACATGGACATTAAAGAAAATACAAACCCAAATTTCACAAGAGTTCATATACTATGCAAACACTACTAATCACGGGAACTGCATTATGCAAATTGAAGTTTAAAAATCATTTTCAACTTTCAAAGAACCAAACTTATTCTCCGTAAAAATCTAAGTGTAAGATTCCTTAGCTTTCCGAATATAGTATGCTAAACTAATCTCTCTCCCCAACCTATCTCCTTTTTCAACACTAGCAAAACTGACCAAAATCAATAAGATAAGAACACACTTTTTTTTTTTTTTTTTTTTTAAGGAGGCTTAAAGCGGGTATTCTTTCTGAATTGTTCCATGTAACGGGGGTCCATTGGGAGGGGCGATGACTCCCAACTAATAATACGCGTTAGGTTTAGGGCAATCACTTTAAGGATCTTTCCAACCAATCTAACTCCTCGGATTTTAACCCCGAACTTTTGAGAAATGATCTTTTTAATCACCCAAGGCACCTACCCTATGCTAATCCACCTATACTCACCCTTGTAACGAGTCATTGAGGTCGGTGACTCCCAACGCCATTAAGGCTTAGGGCACCAGGTTTTAAAAGATTTTCACCCATATACCCCTCAGACCTTGGCTCGGGTTCAAGGCAAGCAACATCTTTCTTTTCTTTTTCTTTTCCAAAAAGGCTCATTGGCCTTTCATAAGGTGTCCTCAAACTTTTTCCAAATGAAAGGTCAAAGGTACCAAGTCCCAACATTTACGCTAAGTCCAAGAGGGAAATAGTTTTTCATCTTATACTCGGAACCTATTGTGCACAGTGTGTGGATAGCTTAAAAGTGGAAGAACTAAACTCCGATTTCAAATAGAAGCTTCAACACATTGAACTGGCTGAACCACCCAAAGTCAAGAATGGAACGAGTCTTGTAAGAGAGGAACCGAGACTGTAAAACCTCAACTCCCTTCAACAAGAGGATGCAAAATCATATGGAAGTTAACGAACCTCCACATAAGGATTAAGTACTGTTGATTTGGAGAACTAACTACTCCACAGAGAATGCAAGCATACCGGATGGGACGCGTTTAATACGCCGTCTTATACTGGAAAAGAGCCGACTTTTTAAGTAAGCATCATCCATACTCTAAGTCAAGGAAAAGACAGTTTCCAGTTTCTCCGTTTTAATTTGAAAATTTTTCCCTCAAAATCCATGGAAAGATTTAGAGTAAAAAAAAAAACTACACTGATTTTACCAAATATTGCATTACGCAAAATAACCTTAGGCATACTTCTTTAACTGGCATACTTCCTTCCCCTCATTTCTCCCCCCCCCCCCCCCCAACGAACTGAGCATTGTCTCTCAATGTGATATTGGTGATTGCAATTAAAGGGGGAATGGTACTCCTGAGTGATATCAAATTTCGAATAACTGGAATTGGCAGAAACCACATGTTCAAAAAAAATAAAAGCTGTAGAAAAAGGAAATAAGAAATAATTCATGTTAACGTTAACAAAAAATGGTAGACTTGTATTACTTTGGAATTTCATGTGAGTACAATTAGAAAGAAGGCAATACAAGCAATCCCATATATGTACAAAATAATGTGATTTCATAAAAGACTAAGAAAAACCGAAATACAATAAAGGAAATTGTAATAGATTATATATAATGTCAGATGGGGTGGATGGTGGCTGGAGCTGATGGCTTAGGCAGATGGCTCCTGCCTCTTTTAGTAGCTGCTTCAGGAGGACCTGAAAGGCTCTGTGGCCTGCGAGTGTGCCTGGCAGTGGTGGGGGTGGAGTGCTCATCATGCTGATGGAAGATCAAAATGTGCTGAGTTTTGCCTCAATATGGCCAAGTGTGCGCTGAGCCTGGGTGTCAAATCTGCCCGGCATGCTCGATAGCTGCCATCTTCTTGAGCAAGGCTGCTCTGAGATGCGATGAGGGTCTTGGCAGTGAGCGGCATAACTCTCTATATTCCTGAAATAGGAATGGCCATTCCTTGGTTAGCTGAAGTAAGTGGCTCAGATGAGGCTGTGAGTAACTGGAGGTGGCTCTAGATATGGTATGGGGAGAAGCAATGGGTATGAACCCTCAGGTATATTGTGTGGAGATGCTCTCCTAGCAGCTGGCTTGTGGGCGCTCGTGGCTACTCAACTCTATCGTGTCCATAATTGTTCCATTTTGTCGAGAGTAATACCTCTCGGCAATATGCGCTTAACTGCGCTCCAACTGAGGATTGAATGGATACCCCAGATGTTCCAGAATCTGACACAGCAACGTGGAAAAAAGAAGTGGAATGGTATCAGATCGCTGCAAAGCTTCTTCCTTAATCACTTCTCTTGAAAAATAGAGAAGGACAGCCATAATTAGGTGGTGAGGGCCAAAGAAATATCCCTCAGAAATCTTGAACAAGGCCTCTAAAAGAACTCCTTTCCTCTGAGTCCAGTGCTGCAGTGGGTAGATGTTATGACGCAAAATGCATCAATAAGAAACATGCTTGGAGGAAGTTCCCCCCTCAACAGATGTGGACTGTGGAAGCTCCCTCTGGACAAGATATGTACCATTTCCACTCATGGGACTAGTCCACACTCGTAATCCTCAAAATGGCTTGGCTCGTATGGCATATGCAGGGCCTCTGCTATATGGCGAGCTCCCAAAAATGCCATGCCCGCCCCATCAATAGTAAAATGGATTAGAGTAAGGATCTCTGACTACTTAGTAGTCATGGACTATAAAAAATCCCATGGCTACTCTGGGGTAGAAGAAAGTCTCCTTGGGGTCAGCAGGTGCTCCATGCAGTATCTGCGCAGTAGGTGGAATGAATGTGCAAGCTCCGCCGCAATTGGAAGGTGGTTGTGTCAAGCACAGCTCAGAGTGAAATGTCGAGCTCTGCAGTCCAATTTCCCTTCAATTGGTGGTTGAGTCAGCATCGGACGCCTGATTAGTGCTTCAGGGGCTATCTCAGATGGAATTTGGGGTTCAGAAAGTGGCGGCTGGAGCTCCTGAGGCTCTGCTGGCGGCGCCGGATGGCACTGGAGATGGCGCTGGAGAGGGCTCTGGGGAGGGAACCGGAGACTGCTCTGTTAAGTCTATGGGCTCTGAGCTTTCAACCCTGGCTCTCTTTTGCAGAGGCCGGCCCCTTGACCTAGTGAGATAACGCCTCGCCGGAGGATTCTGCGGCGCGGGCTTCGCCGGAGGGGAAACAGCATTTGGCCGTGGAGGTTCAGAGGTGGGATCTGGAACGGGCGCCCCTCGCGGGGCTCTTTTGCGGCTGGAAGGAGAGGAAGATTTGGCTCATCTGGTTCGTGCCATTTCGGACTGCCGAAATTTGGCCGGAAGTGATGACCGGAGAAGATGATCGGAGGTTCGCACGACGTCGGGCTCGGGCAAGGAGATGAACAGTCAGCAACTATGGCGCGCCCTATTTTTGAAACCCTTTTGTAGCTCAAATGACCGGTTTATATAAAAAATAACGGAATATTAAGGGTCAGTTTGAGTTTCGCAGAAGAAGGCCAATTTCACAGCAAACAACTATTCTCGCAGCCCATTTCGCAGCTACAAAAGGGGTGTCACTGTGCTGCCAAATGGCACTCGTGTGCCAAAATCGATTTCGCAACTGCGAAATACCCTACGGAATGGAACTTTGGTTGCGAAATCTGGGATTTTCATGCTTTATAGCTTCGCAGCCGTTTCGCAGCTGCGAATTGGGGGCTCTTGTGCTACGAAGTGGCACTCGTGTGCCAAAATCGGCTTCGCAGCTGCGAAAATTTTCGCAGAGAATTCAAATGAGTTGCGGAATGGTTTAGTAGCAAAGTGCTAATTTCGCAAAAGATTCCCTTAGGCTGCAAAGTCTCGCAGAGCCCTGTTTTTGCTCTGTTTACACTCTATTTTTGCTCTATTTTCTCTCCGATTTCTTTCTTTCAATTTCTTTGCATTTTCTCACACCTGAGATCATTCAAAAAGATTAAAACACATATAAATACATAATTTAAGATTAACAACTAAGATCAAAAGTATGGAAAAATCTTTGAAATTTACAAAATTTACAAAAATTTTGGACTGTGGTAAAACCAAGTCCATTAAACCCTTATTTGCTTAGGCTTTTTGTGGCTCAAGGAGGTTGATTTCCTCCTTTTCTGGTTTGAATGGCTCCATGATGCTGAGACGAATAATCCATCTCGACTCTAACAGGTGTCTTGCCAATTGGAATTCAAATAATTCCACCACTTCACATTGGACATAGTACTTGGTGAATAATGAACGGGCTACCACCTTGACTTGAGCTTTCCAGGAAAGATATGGATTCTTCGTGTCATAAAGTAACCTTTGTCCTTTCTGTGAAATTCTTTGTTGGAAGATTAGTTGATCATGGCCACTCTCATCCCTACGTTTTTGGCAACTTTGGAATTGATATAAGCATCATTTCTTAATTCCTCCATTCATTAAGGTCCTAGACAAATCCTTCTTGCCTCCGGCTCTTGATGAAAGTCATGTCTAAGCTCTTTATTGCCCACCAAGCTTTGTATTCAACTTACCATAGGAGATGCAACGCTTGCATAGACAAAACGATAGGGGACATGCCAAGGAATGTAGTCTTAATAAGATGTTCTATACGCCCATAAGAATCATGAAGCTAATAGACCAATCTTTCTGCCTTGAATTCACCACTTTCATCAATATGTTCTTTATTCCCGTTTAGCTAGCTCAATTGCCCCGGCAAGTCTAGGATATGATAATGGCGTAAGTCTACCTATGCTTCACTCCATTACTTGGATAATAAAGCTTCAAAAAGCGTTTTGCAAAAATGAGCACCTCCATCACTGATTAATGGTTTCAGCACCCCAAATCTCGTAGAAAATGTTCTCTTTAAGAAACTTGAGAAAACCATCTATACATTCTGTCTACAAGGGATTGCCTCAACGCCATTAGAAACATACACCCCCACCAAGATGTAAGGAATTACCAAAAGAACATTGGGAAATGGCCCCCAATAAGTCTATGGCCCCATACATGCAAATAGCTTCAACTAATTAGAAATATGGGTTCATAAGGCAATTTGATTTCTTTTGTTAACTTTCCAAGTCTTTGGCCAATCTATCACAACGCCTACACAGTGATGTGGGCATCTTTGAAAAGAGATGGACAAGTAAGACCCTGATTGCAAACACCTTCATGCTGTTTTGAGAGGCAAAGTGGCCTCCACATCATGTCTCATGAACAAGGTTTAGAACCCTTGCTGCTCCTCTTTCAGGGGCACAACTTCCATTAGTAATCTGATTTGCACAATACTTAAAAAGAAAGGCCTCTCCCAATAATAAGCATGAATTTTTGGCAAAGAAGTGCTTTCCTATCCTGTGCATTTCCACTCACTTGGAATTATCACCAGTTACTAGATAATTAGCAATATGGAGCATAACCAAAAGGAGTTTTTTACTAGGAACATCAAGAGTGGATTCTTTCAAGAAAAATCATCAATTAATAGGCTAGACATGGGAATTATGTGCTATAACTAACCTTGGATAGGTGGTCAGCTACCACATTCTCTACTCCTTTTCTTTCTTGATTTGGAGATCGAATTCTTGTAACAAAAGAATCCATCTAATCACCTTGCTTTTGCATCTTGCTTTGTCAATAAATACTTCAAGGCTGAATGGTCAGTGAAAACAATGATGAAAGACCCCACTAAATAAGCACGAAATTTGTTCAAGGCAAATACCACAGCTAACAATTCTTTCCCTCTGTAGTTGTGTAGTTCCTTTGAGCTTCGTTCAGTGTTTTGGCTTGCATAGTAGATCACATAGGGCTTCTTCCCATCTTCTCTTTGGCCAAGCACAGCTCCTATAGCAAAGTCACTGGCATCACACATCAGTTCAAAGGGTAGTTGCCAGTTAAGGGCCCTCACTATTGGAGTTGTTGTTAAAAATTTCTTTCAGTTGATCAAAGCTATTTTGACATCTTTCATCCCATATAAACTTAGGCATCCTTAGCTAACAGCTCACAAAGAGGTTTTGAAAGACTTGAAAAACCTTTTATAAACCTCCTATAGAACCCTGCATGGCCAAGGAACTACCTACTCCTTTTAACAGTTGTTGGGGATAGTAATTTAACAATAAGCTCCACCTTTGCTTTATCAACTTCATGCCTTTTTCGAGATAATATGGCCAAGGACAATTCCTTGACGTACCATAAAATGGCATTTCTCCTAGTTGAGCACCAGGTCTTTTTCAATGCATCTGTGAAGAACCGCTTCCAAATTGATTAAGCATTCCTCAAATGTACCTCCATATACGGTGATGTCATCCATAAAAACCTTCATAATTCGCTCCACCATATCACTGAAAATACTCAACATACATCTTTGAAATGTTGCAGGTGCATTGCATAAACCAAAAGACATTCTTCTGTAAGCATACGTTCCAAATGGACATGTAAAAGTGGTATTTTCCTGATCTTCCATATCAATTTCAATCTGAAAATACCCTGAATACCCATCCAAGAAGCAATAGAACGGATGGCCAGAGACTCTCTCTAGCACTTGGTCAATAAATGGCAATGGAAAATGATATTTCCTGGTTACAACATTCAACTTTCTATAATCAATACACACCCTCCAACCTGAAGTGAGGCGTGTAGTAATTTCTTCTCCTTTTTCATTCTGAATCACTGTAATCCCTGACTTCTTTGGTACCACTTGAGTAGGACTCACCCAAGGGCTATCAGATATAGGGTAAATAATACCTGCTTGAAGTAGCTTCAGCACCTCAGCTCGCACCACCTCTTGTAAATGAGGATTCAATCTTCTTTGAAGTTGACGAATTGACTTTGCTTCCTCCTCCATATATATATGAATGCGTGCAACTAAAGGACTAAATGCCTTTCAAGTCGGATATTTGCCATCCTATTGCCTTCTTACACCTCTTGAGAACTTCCATTAAACACTTCTCTTGATGACTGGTCAGAGATGAAGATATTACAACAGGACATTGATTATTTTCTTCAAGGTATGTATATTTCAGCTCCACGGGTAGAGGCTTCAGATTGAGTTTTGGAGTCTCTTTTTCAGCAGCTGCCTCTTCTTCTTTATTGAACAAAGGTAGAATCTCTTCTATCTTTCTCCAACTTTGTAGAGTAGCAAGCACATTAGGGGGTTCAAACAAACCTTCCTCAAAATCCGCAAGACTTTTATTCAACTTGTCTTGCATATTCTGATTATAGTGCTCCTCCACTAGAGTGTCAATAATGCATAGCTCTTCTGGACCCTCTTCTTCTTCCGGAGTGGTTTTCTTTTTAGACATATAGAAAATATTGAGATTAAGTGTCATGTTGCCAAAAGTGAGTTGCATCATCCCATTCCTGCAGTTGATGATTGCATTTGAGGTAGCAAGAAATGGCCTTCCCAGGATGATAGGAACTAAATTAGCTTCCTTTACAGTAGGATCTGTATCAAGAACAATAAAATCTACCAGATAGTAGAAATTATCAACTTGAACCAAGACATCCTCAATTACCCCCCTTGGAATTTTTACTGATCTATCTACTAGAGATAGAGTGATTGCTGTTGGCTTCAACTCTCCAAGTCCCAATTGCTTGTAGACGGAATATGGAAGCAAATTAACACTTGCTCCCAAGTCTAACAAAGCTTTCTCCACTACCTTTCCTCCAATCATGACTGAAATGGTAGGACTTCCCGGATCTTTGTACTTCAAGGGAGACTTACATTGTAAGATTGCACTTACTTGCTCAGTCAAGAAGGCTTTCTTGTTTACAGTCAACCCTCTTTTGATAGTACATAAGTCCTTTAGGAATTTTGCATATGTTGGAACTTGTTTAATCATATCCAGCAGTGGGATATTGACTTTCACTTGTCTCAATACTTCAACGATTTCAGCTGCATTTCTAATCCCCCTTTTCCCATGTAATGCTTGAGGAAAAGGTGGAGAAGTTGATTTCTTCAGCATTTCTTCCTTCAGAAGTTCCTTCTCTGGAATTGCATTCATTGTTGAATCATAGTCCTTCTTCTTTTCACTGATCTCACTCTCTTTGTCTTCCATTTCCTCCCCTTTATTTATCTCTTCTTCTTTCTCAACATGTGGCTTGGGTGTTGGCTTCTCAATTTTTTTACCACTCCTTAGAGTGATCAAGGCTTTGACATCTTTCATCTGTGATGATTCTCCCTCTTGGCTTTCCACTTCATGGACACCCTTGGGGTTTTGGTGGGGTTGAGAAGGAAATCTTCCCTTTTCTTGCACTGTGTTCAAATTTGTGAGCCTTGAAATTGAGTATTGGAGATTATCAAACTTTTGGGATATATCATTTTGCATTCCATCCATCCTTTTATTCAAAGTACTCTCCACTCTGTCAATTCTTTGATTGAGTTGAGCATTGATGGCTTCTTGGTTTCCAACAAAATCTCCCACTACCTTGCTGAGATTCGCTATTGCTTGTTCAAGACTTGAAGATTGTTGAGATAATTTATCCAGCTGTTGGTACTGAGTTGCTCTGGCCTTCCATGAGAAATTTGGATGATTCCTCCAACTTGAGTTGTAAGTATTTCCATAAGGCGCATTGTTATTGGGCTTGAATTGTCCAACAACATTTGCTTGATCTCTAAACATTTCCCTTTCAGTTGAAATTGCAGGGCATTCCTCCACCAAGTGTTCATATGATTTACAATTAGGACAAAGCTTCACTTGCACCGGTGCTTCAGCAACAGCTTGCACTTCATGTATCCTTTTCAGCTCCAGTTCCTCCAATCTTCTTGTCATAGCTGCCAACTTTGCTTTCATATCATCATCTTCTTTCAAGGTATACATCCCAGCCTTAGCATTAAAAGCACTCAGTTGAGATTTCATCTTCCGCACTTCTCTTTTGGTTGGTTCATCCCATCCCCTTGAAACTTCAGCTATATAGCTCAAGAAATCCATAGCTTCCTCCGGATTTTTGCTCATGAAATCTCTTCCACACATTGTCTCGAGGAGTTGCTTCATTGAGGAAAACATCCCATCATAAAAATAGCTCACCAATAGCCAAGTATCAAAGCCATGGTGAGGGCAAGCATTTATAGCTTCCATGTATCTTTCCCAATACTCATAGAATTTCTCATTCTCTTTAGCTGAGAAGTTTGAAATTTGCCTTTTCAAGCCATTTGTTCTATGAGTGGGAAAAAATTTCTTGAGGAATTCAGTTTGTAAGTTAGTCCAAGTGCGGATACTCCTTGGCCTTAAAGAATTAAGCCAAATTTTGGCCTTATCCTTTAAAGTAAAAGGAAATAACTTAAGCCTCATCAAATCAATTGAAGCTCCTCCCTCTTGGAATGTATTACAAACATCTTCAAATTCCTTGATGTGTGCATAGGGATTCTCACTTTCCATCCCATGGAAAGTTAGTAGAAGTGGAACAAGATATGGTCTGATCACTAGCTGCTCTGTAAGGGGCACTATACATGATGGTGCACTCATACGAGGTGGATGCATGCGGTCTCTCATTGATCTAAATTCATTGAGATTGTCTTGACGACCTTGGTGACTATGCTGATCTTCAGGTGTAGCTTCCATGATATTCAAGCTCAATTCGAATTTCTTGTTATGAGGTGTATCACATTTAACAAGCCTTCCTCCACTGTCTCATATCCACTTTGGCATACACAACTAGTATCTATTTGTAACTAAAATGAAAATAAAGGACAACAAAAGGAAATAGGGCTACAACAACAAAATTAAACTAAGATGAATTTAAAAGATAAATTTAGATTATGAATAAATAAAGAAAGAATGAGAATTAGTAAAGCGAAAGAAACGTTACCAAACTTGTGATGAATAATCACAAGTGCTCTAAAATGGTATCACTATAGACTTGACACCTTCCCCGGCAACGGCGCCATTTGATTCGTGCCCAATTGGCGTCTCAGCTGATTCGTGTCCAGCTGGTGCTCCTTGATTGAGGGAGTAATCAACAAAATTTGTAACCTATTACACCATATACTAGGGTAGCAAAGAAAAAACTACTATAGCATAGCGGCTCTAGGATTGTTCACTGGGAAGGATTAGCAAATTATCAATGATACCAATTCAAAGCGAATTGGTATTGTTTCATTTCAAGGTTAGCTTAAGATATAAAACACAAACTTTGATTGGTAAAGATTTAGATTTAAACTAACTACAAAGCAAGTAATGGAAATTATTTAGGAAGAAAAACATTCCTTGGAGGGTCAGGTTCACTGGGGAGGTTCCTCATGCAAAAGACATAGCTCCGGTCAGTTGGTTCATTTCCTCACGTTAGAGAATCAACATATAGTCAATTCTCTAACCGGTGTTGTACAGATACATCCTTTAATTAGATTGCAGCTTTAATTCTCTCACTGATGCAACTTGCAATGGTTCGAGCCTCTCACTAAGCCTTAACCATTCAAGGTGATCTTTAACCTTGGACTTCCCTTCTCAAGCTCGCGAGAGATAACTAATGGATGTCTCCTTGGAGTCCAAAAGCTTACCAAGTGTTGGCAATTCCAGAAAATCCTACCTTCAAGTCAGCTCCCAGAAGCTCGCAAGGGGTAAACTAGTGCATCTCCATGGTCGGAGATCACTTGCCTTACCAAGTGTTGGCCCAGGTGACTCTAAGGTGTTTTAAGTTAACTAAAAACATAGAAATCACTAAAGGATTTCACTTCCTCTTCATTCATGGCTGAAACCACAAAGCTTTGCATTCTTGCACTTGGAACCTTTCCCGGTAACCTTAGCTCCAAGGAACTAAAGGTTTAGTTACTCATTCTCTAGGGAAACTTCCTCAGAGAGTGCATAACTTAGTAAAAATGAAAAATACAAAGTGAGAAGGTAAGGCAAAACAAAGGTCCTGAATTTTACTTGCTTTCAAACTTTTACAAGGGGTTCCTCCCTGAGAACAGGCTCTCGAGAGCTATTTATATGAACAAATACAAATACTAATTATTACATGGATATTTACTCTTTTTACTAACTTAAAAGCTAAGGAATCTTATAATTGGTGGCTTACAAGGAGAATTTTGGGATTTAAATAACAAAAATATGATGAAAAATATCTCCTAGTGTCGGTAGCAAATATCGGGACGCACTAAGGACCATTTCGCAAGTGAAAATGATGTCTGCGAGATTTCGCAGATACACAAAAAGGGATGCGAAATCACTTCGCAGCAAAAGGCTAATCTCGCAGCGCTGCGAAGTCGGCTTTCAGCTTGTGATGCTCAGCTTCCAACGTGTCACATATATCGGGAAACTTCAGGAGGAATTCCACAACACTGTGCAAAAAGGCTGCGAAATCATTTCGTAACAAAAGGGTGATTTCGCAACACTTTGCAAAATTCTTCCTTCAGCTTAGAGTGATTGACTTGCAATGGCTGTAACTCCTTCATTTCAACTTCGAATTGTGTACCGTTTGAAGCATTGGATTATTGACTTCCTGAGCTTCAAAACGACATATAGCATGCATAAATTGGACTTCAGAAAGTACTCCAAAAGTGGTTGACATGACTGTCATCAAGAATATGCTTCATGACAGATTTCTCTTTGCTTCCTCTCCTTGCATTCCGAATTTACTTATGGAAAAGGACTTCAAAGCTTTAGTTCTTCATGTTTCTGAGCTTCCAATTGCTTTGCCCAAGATTCCACATAACTCTCCTCAATCTCGGATTGCTTTGGTGATCAAAAGGCTATTAAAACACCAAAACTTAACACAATTTGATTAGAATTGATTGCAAGGGTCCTTAACATGCCAATTGGGTTGAAAGGCAATAACTACTACTCAAAAGTGTTTAAAAGAGTTTATTATAAGCTATGAAATAACACTTTTTGAGTAGTAATCAGGGATGGTATGGGATGATTTTGATGGACTACTAGTGGCCAGTCTGCCAGCTAAGTTCAGGATCCCAGAGATCGAGCGATACACAGGGATTGGATGCCCCTGCATTCATTTGAGACTATATAGTACTGTGATAAGGGCTTATAGTTAGGATGAGGCTCAGATGATTATGTTATTTCCCATGTCCTTGAGTTGGGCGGCCCAGCATTGGTTTGCTTCTTTGGATGTATAACGACGTCGTACATGGGATGATTTAGCTGAGGAGTTTCTGCGACAGTTTGCATTTAATATTATTATAGACGTATCACGAAGGGAATTGGAGGCCTTGAGGTAGAGGCCCTATGAGACAGTCACATCATTCATCTCTCGTTGGGGGGAGAAGATTGCCCAGATCATTAATAGGCCATCTGAGAGGGATCAGATCAGCATGATTATGAGGAGCTTGCAGCCTTAATTTGCTAGACATTTGATGGGGTTCCCACACGTGGACTTTGGATCTTTGGTGCAGGCATTATATGGTATTGAGGAAGGTATTGCTAGGGGATTATGGCCTGATTCTTCCCCTTTAGACTCGAAGGGAAAGAAACCAGCTATTAGACATAGATCAGGAGACGTCAGTGCCATCAGTACCGCCAGACCGAGGCCGCCTAGATATTATCAAACAGTTGGACATATTTCCAGAGTTTATTATCCGCCATCACCCTATGTGCAATATAGGCCACCGGTTCTTTTTAGACCTATGTCTCCCACATATCTACACTCAGCCCCGCAGCCAGTTTATGTTACTCATGCCACACAGAGGCCACCAGCTCATTATCCCCAGCCTAAGGCTCCACCTGCACTAAGACTGATGCGACAATTTGCCCAATTGGGAATGTCTCTGAGTAGAGCTTTCCAGAAGCTCATAGAGTAAGGATTGTTGACTGCATTAGCACCGAGACCACCACCTCAGCCTTGCCACCTCAGTTCAGGATGGACTTTCACTATTCTTACCATCAGGGTCCAGGACATGACACTGATCGTTGCTCTACTTTGAGACATGCTATTCAGGACTTGATAGATCAAGGTTTGGTTAACTTGGGACAACTAAGTGTGACCACGAACCCTTTACCTACTCACACTACACATTCAGTGCCTCCGCCTACTAGTGGTATTCATCACATGGATTTTGTTCAGGATGACATCATACACATGCTGAGTTAGGATGATGGATTGCTTAAGATGATTGTTCTAGATGATGGCTATGATATTGTAGGAGTTACATCAGATTTTTTTATCCTTGCACCATTCAGTTTGATCCTAGATAGAGCACCGTTATAGTTGATTTCTTCTACACCATCATATGCGAGGCATAGGGACACGTTTGCTCCATTTATTCTATGGCCTAAGGATATTAATGTACATGTTATGACTCGTAATGGGAGGATAACTCAGGTTGTACCTCCAGTTACTAGACCATTAGGTGGTACGGACTCTTGAGAGGGGGTTAGGAGGGAAGATGATGAGATCTTAAGACAGTTGCAGAGCACCCAGGCTCGGATATCCATTTGGAGTTTGTTGGCCACTTCGAGTACCCATGGAGATGCACTTATTTGAGTTTTGAGTCAGATACATGTTGAGACCTATACTACTCTATAGGGATTGATTCATATGATGACAGCTGATAGGGCCACTTGCATTGTGTTTTCTACTAATGATCTACCATCAGAAGGTTCTGACCAAACTCGCTTTCTCTATATTACAGTTGTTTGTTCAGGCCATAGAGTCCTATCCGTCCTATTGGACAATGGCTCCATTAGCCACTACTGTAGCCCTTAGCTTTGCACACTCAGATTTTGGTCCCTCCACACAGATGGTGAGAGCTTATGACAGCACTTAGAGGGAGGTCATGGGCACCTTGACTATAGATTTGTTGATCGGCTTGACCATCTTCTCTATATTATTCCAGGTTTTGAGGATTCCTGCATCCTTTAACCTGCTTTTGGGCCGACCTTGGATTCACCGGGCTGGAGCTATTCCATATTCCCTTCATCAGAAGGTGAAGTTTATCCATGATGGGTAGGTTATTACAGTACAATCTACCAGGGACATGATTTCATCCTTTAAGCCAGTATTGCAGATCAATCGTAGTGATGATGACTTTTTTCTCACAGGATTCACATTTGATGAGGTACAAACCCTTGAGATTCAAGATTTTTGCAGAGATTTTGTGGCCATGTCATTTGACTAGCACAGTATTACCCTTGTTCTTGATATGATGAGAGACATGTCCTTTCTACCTAGTTTTGGGTTAAGATGACGCCAACATGGATCTAGTGAGTTTGTGACTACAGTTGATCATGATACTCTTTTCGGTCTTGGTTTTGTTCCTACAGAGGCCGATTACAGATACATGGTGTTTTTGCGCAAAGAGAGACTCAGAGCTCGATTGCTCCACATGCCATTTGACTATCCTATTCGCCCATATAAGATGAGCTTAGTAGATTATTTCGTGAGGGCACCAGAGGGCATTGCATGGATGATGGATTTGGATGAAAACCGATTCTCAGAGTCGACCAATGTAGATCAGCTAAAGAAGTATTATGTTTGAGACCATGGTCGTAGGATGGGTGGCCATCATTTCGGTTAGCCACATACCTTGTTATCCCCTTTTGACATACGAACCGTTGCTAGCCCATTGAGCCTTGCATGTGCATCAATCTTCCTTTCTTATTGCCTTGCTTACACTTCTTCATCGGGATAGGGGCCTTTTAATGTATGCATGCTTCATTTAAGAGTTTCATGAGTCTTGGGCCTACGAGCGCATCTTTCTCTCATTATTTTTCCTATAATCACACTATCCATTCCATTATATCTCATTGGTTGTGTTCTTCATCTATTTTTTTTGTCTCATTTGCTACTTGTTATGCTTCATCTTTTCTCCACCCTGAGTGGTGATCCTTCTTAGTTCATTACATGGAGGAAGGTCATATCATTTCCACTATCTAACCCACGGACATTGATCCAGAAATCCTCAGTTTGATAAGGTCAGATCATTAGAGAGAGTTTATTGTTACTTTAGCACTTGAGAGTGTGTCTATCCATTTTTGATATCATCTTTGGAGCTTATTTAGTTCATGTTTAGGGTATGAGCATTTGTGTATATGGAAAAAACAAATTGAAAAATTGAAGAAAAAAATGAAATGAAAAAAAAAAGAAAAAAAAAAGATGAAAAAAAAGGCACATGTGTGTATGTGCATAGTATTCTCTATCATTGAGTATGTATATAGATATTTGAGGGTCATTTTATCAAGTATGATTGTTGGTGAGAGTTTGTATGTGAGCTTTCTGAGATCCTCTTTTCTTTGTATTCACCTTATCATATATCTTCGAGAGTGAGATGCGTGACATTTTCCTAGGGGTTCTGGGTTATTGTCCTTTCCATCATTACATTCATTGTTAATATGACTTCACTTCATGTTTGATTTGAGTTGATCATCACTTTTTCTTCGTATATTCATTGTTTCACTATCATCCTTGTCATTACTTTTGATACATCCTCTTCGCTTCACCCCCTTGTTCTTTTCTTACACTGACTTGTTCTAGGTTTGATATTTCCCTTGTGTCATTCTTACAGATCTTATTATCAGTTTGATCTACTTCATTGTCTCATTATTGATATTTAATTCACATTAGGCACCCTCAGGTCCATGGCTCACGAGTTCTTCTATACATATTGCATTTTATACACGAGGACATAAGTTTTTTTTTATCATTGGGTATTTGGACCTAGTTTCCCTTCATTTCTTTTAACCAATCACCTTAGCCTACGCTACGTCCAGTGTCTTAAGACCACCCTGAGGCCATGGGATCAGATGTCTTCGATAACCCTTACTTGGACAAGCATTTGAGATTTGGTTGATATTTAGATATCATCATGCTTCTTCTTTTGGGGGGGCCTCTATGATGTTTGGACCTGATTCAGTTGTGGATATGGATGACTGGGATTGCACATTTGATGATGGATGATCTGATGTTGTCTGATTTTTTTGATCTACCATACGTCTGATGTCATACTGGGGCATATTTCTCTTTCGGTTGAGATTTATAGATCTTCATGGAGCTGCATGATCATCTCTACTTACAAGATACACACTGAGACGATGACCTATTTGTTATCTTATCATGATCCCCTAGTGGAGCCTCTTTTGGGCCATTTAATCAGGCCCACACTTTTTGATATTTAGATGTCCTCATGTTTCTTCTTCTGAGAAATGCCTCTGTGATGTTTGGATCTGATGCAACTGTGGACATGGATGACTAGGATTACACACTTGGTGATGGATGATTTGGTGCCATCTGATTTTTCAACCCTACCACACATCTGATGCCATACTAGGACATATTTCTGTTTTGGTTGAGATTTGTAGATCTCCATTGATTTGTATGATCATCCCCATTTATGAGATACATGTCAAGTTGATGATCTATTTTTATTTTATGATGATTCCCTAGTGGAGCCTTTCCTGAGTCATTTAGTTAGGCACATACTTTTTGATATTGTCGTGATTCTTTGATGGAGTTATCTCAAGTGCATAGACCCTCATATCATCATTTTAGTGGAGTACATGCTAGATCTCTTATACATCCCCATTGAGTTATTCTCGAGTCATCAGGACAGACTAAATGTACTAGTTGCTATACTGGGGCATATTTCCCCCTTTTTAATTGTGGAGATGATTGTCTTTCACGGAGTTGTTATCATTTTCTTTATTCATCTTAGGGATTTTTTATTTGCATTACTAGTCATAGTATCGATGATTTATGCCGAGATGAGCCTTCAAAGGAGCCTGACCTTTGGGTTTGACTGTCTCATTACCTATGACTCTTCAGTAGATCGTTATGTTGAGGCAATGACAGTAGCCCCAGTGGACCATTTTTCTTGAGACCTGTTAGTGGATCGTTCCTTTGAGATGATGACAAATTCTTCCAGCAGGATATCTTGAGTTAGCGGCATCTGGATTATTATGACACTTTGTCAGGCCTCGTGATTTAGTCAGATGGGTTGTGAGACTATGTTTATAGTTGATTTGACCATTCTGACTCACCAGCGGAGCATCTTTTGAGACTCATGGAGCCTTTTTCAGACCCTTTCGGTGGATTGAGAGTTATGGCGGCACGCTACACTAAGGCATATTCCCTCCCTTATCATTTCCTCATAGTTCGGCCTTCAAAGCCGCCATTTATTCTTGGTTACGACGTTCTGAGTCTTTCTTTTCAATTTGACGTTCAGAGCCACCATCGTTTTTTAGTTAGGCGTTCAAAGCCACCATTTTCATATGCGTTTAGAGCCACCACTTGCATAGGCGTTCAGAGCCCATCATTTCGATACGCAGTTCCAGAGCACCCATTTTATAGCAGTTTCAGAAACCACCATTTCTTCATACAGGTTTGAGGGCCATACATTATGCATATGGCTTTCCCCAAAGCCAGCATTTTCATAGGCGTTCAAAGCCAGCATTTTCATAGGCGTTCAAAGCCACCATTTGCATAGGCGTTTAGAGCCACCATTTCCATAGGCGTTTAGAGCCACCATTTTCATAGGCGTTCAGAGCCACCATTTACATAGGCGTTCTTTAGAGGCCACCACTGCATATGGCATTCAGATCCCATTTCTGCGATTAGCGTTCAGAGCCACCATCTTCCTATTAGGCGTTCCAAACGCTAATACATGTTGCGATAGCTATTCAGAGCCGACCACCCAGGCCTTACATTAAAGCTTTCAGTATCCACCCATTTTCAAAGTGCGTTCCAGAGCCACCATTTTCTATCGGCATTGCAAGCCATGCAGTTTACATTAGCGTTCGTAGCCATCATTTCCAAGGTCGTCAAAAGCCTATCATTATTGCTAGTAGGCATTCAGAGCCATCCATTTCCTCATTAAGCGTCAGATCCATCCATTTGCATTAGGCTGTTCTAGATGCCCTATCATTTCTATAGGCGTTTTCAGTAGCCATCTATAACATAGCGTGTCTTCATAGGATCAAATTTCCATACAAGGCGTTTAGAGTCACGAATTACATATGGCTATTCGAAGAGCCTACCATTTATCATACGTCTTCAGAAGCCACTACATGCCATAAGAGTTTCAGAGCCCATCCATTTCAGCATAGCCGCCTTCAGAGCCCACCATTTCTTCATAGGCGCGTTTCAGAGCCATTATTTTCATAGATATCGTTCAGTGAGTCCATCATTGTACATCGCCATTATATAGAAAGCACTATTTTCATAGGCGTTCAGATGCCACCCATTTTACATTCGAGCGCCCTCAAAGCCAACCATGTGCATAGCGTTTTAAAAGGCCAACCATTTGCATAGGCGTTCAAGAGCCATCATTTCAGAGGCGTTCAGAGTCATCATTTTCATAGGCACCAGCGAAGGCCACCAATTTCATAGGCCTTCCAAGCCATAATTTCACATAGGCTTTCATAAGTCATCATTCTGCATATGCATTCCAGGAGGCCACCATTTTTCATAATGGCCATTCCAAAGACCTTCTGATTGCTATCTAGCGAAGTTGTGATACGTACCACCATCTATCCATAGGCATTCACGAGCCACCATTTATCAATAGGCGTTTAGAGGCACCTATTTGCCACTAGTGCGTCAAGCAGCCACCATTCTCATAGGTGCTATCAAGAACTAAACATTATTTTTTTATAGGCATTTGATGTCACCCAAAGCGCTCTTATTAAGATATTCTTTCCTTTGATATATGTTTATCTTTGAAAATCTAATGCATCATATGCTGGACCAAAATTTCTTATCTTTTCTTAGTTCTTCGGATAGTTCATTCGTTCCACTCAATTAACTTGTGTTCCACTGAATATTCCCTACACTCATGATCCTCTACCGAAGAGGGACATATTTGGAATAGAGCCTCGCCTCACTTATTTTTGTAC
>JBAPGN010001593.1:0-19977 GCA_037355405.1 Vitis amurensis | reverse complement strand
CCTTGTTCACTATCCCTTGTGCAACCTTGTGTAATTACCAAAACACCCTTATGAACAAGAATGAACCTAGAGCTAATTCAACCCCATCATAAACCATGTCATCAATGTATATGAGCTAAGAGCAGGGACCACTAGGACCCATAAGAGTACTAGTTCTCTCAAAGTCCAATTTTGAAGTTGATTCAACATTCCACTAAAAAGAATCAATTGTAGTTTAATACCTTATATAAATAATAACGAGATGAATTTGGGTTCATGACCTACTATCCATTGCCTATAAACTCTCCATGAACTGGTGTTTGTGATCTAATAAGGTAGTACTATCACCTATCAAGATTACCTCTCAAATCCTTGAATTACATATCACACTTATTGTGTGATCAACTGACATACTTTAACTCCAAGAAGCATATGTCAAATTCCACTAAAGGAATTACTGTGGCCATAGATTTCATGATCACATATCCATTGGATCACCCTATGAGACACAATGTCTCAATCTTATGAAATATCATGGTGTCTCTATTGAGAATATTTGTTGCCATTAGCCTTCATCAACAGTGACTCAATCCATAAGGATATATAACCACTTTAAGGTCTCACCTATAAGTCAAAGCCTCCTATTGATTTTAGCATAAACTCAATATCCTCTCAAGGTTGATAGTCCATGTAATATAGTAGCTTAGTGAATCATGACATTTGATAGCCTTGCATCATGATTCACCATAGGTCTAGTTTAGGGTGCATCATATATACTAGTGCACTCACCATGGGAAACCTATCCCAACGGCCAAGATAAGTCATCCCTCTAATTAGAAGGTGGTGGATTACAATCTCTACTAGATTGCCCAAATCCATGAACCAACTATGGATAACCTATCTACTTACAAGGAACCTATGACTTCTATCTTCTGCGCAACTCATAATGCACCTATGTCATGTACAATGTAAGAAACATGATTTGAATGCTCAAATCAATGTCAATACACCAAATGGATAGCAAATGGACAATTAAGTCTAACTTTGTTACATCATGTCTTGCTTTTAAGGGCTCAACCCCAATAATTGGCCCTTAGAATGCAAGGATATAAATCCATACATTTTTTTAGCTTTTAAAATCAATAAAGATTGGTGTTAACTTCAATTCATTGTCGCCTTCCACGTTAATCCTCTTGGGCTAGCACACTAGTTTATGTAGCTAACCAACCTTCATCTAGATGGGAAAGTAAAATAGCAAGGGTGGCGGCTATTAGCCTTCAAGAATGTGTATGTGTGCTCGAATAAAGCACAAGAGGGCTTTATATAGACCTTAGAGTCATGCTAAAAAATTACCACATTATGTTTAGTGAGCCTAGCCTTATGCTTAAACCTTATGGTGCACCAAGACCACTTAGTTCACCCTAGTTTTCTAATACACAATTAAATATGAGTGCATATGTCACAAGTAGCTCAAGTGGAGACCATTAGATGATTGGCCCTCTTGGAATTAATTGAACATAATTAAATAATTAATCTTTACTCTACTATGCAAGATTAATCTTACTCTAACATTTTATATAAACAACATGAAGCGATTAATTTTTTTACTTAAATAATAATTTGTTTGGTCCATGACCCTACTAAATTACATATGCTCCCCATAAATTGGTATCCATTATTTAATTAGAACTTGCTATCAATCAATTAAATTATATCTTTATTCCATTGAGTTACAAATTTATCTTTTTTGTGATCACTTGATATTTCCTTACCTATTATGATAAAATATCAAATTCTAATTTAATGCGATTAACATGGTCATGGATTCAATTTGATCATTCACTTTATGATTACTCGAAGGGATATACTATACCTAGAGGGATATCATGGTGTTTATATTGAGCATTCACCTCACTACATGTTGAATCAATAATCTCCAACTACATGAGAATATATGACCACTTACAACCTAGACATTTGCTTGATGACCTATCAAAATTAAAAGCACATGCAATATAGTAACTAGGAGATATTGCCTGTCCAACTAATAGCATACATGACATGCATCTTCATACATTATTTCAATATGAAACACATACACACTAGTACATCCACCTCAGTTCTCTTCCTTTGGCGACATTGAGCTGCATGGTGTCTAGACTTGCCGCAAACAAAGCAATTACCCTTCTTTTTAATAGTTGGGTTTGGGACCTTATTTATTGTGTTAGGCTTAGTCCTAGAGTTTTGTTTATTGGACCTATTATTTTTGGGTTGGGTTTTTCCTCTATTACATTAGCTTTAGAAGACAACTCCTTAGCTTTCTCAACCTTGTCCTATTCCGGTTTTGTTCCTCAATCCTAATGTGGATTATGACATCTTCTAAGGACATTTGTTTCCTTTTATGTTTCATGTTATTTTTGTAGTCTTTCCAAAACTCTGGAAAAGTCTTTACTAAGTAAGCAGCCACAAAAGGTTCAAGTAATTTGATGTCTTCAATAGCTATGTCATTAATCAACAAGTGGTAATCATGGATTTCAAATGATACACCTCAATCCTTGGTCATTTGGCAATTTCTAAAATTCCTTATGGCATATTTTTGAGTTCCTACATTTTCTAAGATATATTTTTTATGCATTGCATCCCAAATTTCTTTGGCAATCTTATGTTGGCAATAAATATCAAATAATTCATTCGTGAGAGTACTAAGAATAGCATGTCTAACTTGTTTATTTCCAGTTTCCTAGGTAGGCAACAATTCAAAACCATCTTTTGGTTTTGGGTCAGTCAAAATGTGTCCCAAGTTCACTACATCTATTGCCGAGAAGACCATTTCCTGCTATCTCTTGAAGAATGTCCCATTGAAGGAATCAATCTTAGAGGTGTCAGGACATGTGTGAACTAGGTATGCTTCCATTTGATCTACTTTAAGATTGTTATTTTAAGGGTATAAGGAAGACAATGATATTGACCTAGCCTAAAACAAGCAACCAAAGAACAAGAAAATAAGTAGTAACTTATTAGATTTATCAGCTAAAGCGTGATGAACACTATCCTTAAAGTAGATCCACTATCCTCAAAGTCGAGCTCGATGCACTAGGAAACTGGTGGTCTACTTCCAAGATTTAACAACCAGTGGGATCTCGTCTTAGGTGCACTTGGCAGACAAGATATTTACAACTCAGATTTGAATGAAATAAGACTTCAAGTAGGTGTAGGAACCATAGGGAAGAATGCAGTTGTTGTTGGGTAGAACCTATTGTAGTGAAGAATGCAGTCTCAAGTATGAAGTAGGCACGACTGAAGCTCGAGGTTGTTGTTATTGTGATCTGTGAATAGGCTAGGATATATAGTAGAATAGAGAGAGAAGTCTCTGGAGGCAGAATAGAGAATGAGGAAGGCTTTGGAGAATGAGAGAGAACAAAGAAGAAGAGAACTCTCGAGAGTTTGAAGTGTTGAGAACCAAGGGGATGTTTTGCTTTTATAAGTAGAGTCTCAACGGGTCTTTCCCACAAAATTGGAACCACTAACGCAGTCCCAACGGGTCTCTCCCATGAAAACGGATCCACTAACCGAGACTAACTACCTAATCTCTCGAAAGAAAACGTCCCACTCTCAGAAAACTCAGCCAATCAAAATACTAAGTCAAAAAAAAAAAACATAATAAATTAAAAATTAATTTTATTTGAATTTTGTAAAAAATAACCAAACTCACTTGTAACACAAGAGGAGAAACCCCCCCCCCTAATCCGCACCCCTCCCCCCGCAATCAGAATGCATGTGCAGACATGACGTGCAATAAGGAATTTTGGCCTAAATCGCCTAAAACCTCACTCAAATGGGCTTAGGCCCCATGGGCACGCAAGGCTCTCCTACACTTCTCCACAAGCCCATTAGGCTAAGGAAAGTGAGTTAATTAATATACCTAGTAAAGGTGTTCCTCTTTTTTCCTATGTAGGACAAGCTAAAATACCAAACTTAACTGTACACTCTTCCATTACATAGAATTTAGTCATTTCTATAAGTCTTTGTAGAGCCAAAATTTGGCAGGTGAAGGTGTATAGTCACGATCATGGCAGGCTCCACATCTAAAGACATGATCTATACCTATGGTTTTGTTTTGACCACAATAGTAGACCTATATTTTCTATAGATATGGGATTTTATGGATTAAGTTTTTCTATTTGCTATCATAACTCATAAGGCTCGTATAAAAGGGGGGACTTATTATTACCCCAATTTTAACACCTTAATAGCTTCTAGAAAGCTCTATCCCACCGGTAGCTTTTAGAGATATTTCTTATGTGGTTGCACCAAGTCCTGGATGCTTAACAAAACCAAGGTGTGGACAACAAGGTTATGTTTAGTAAGGGTTCTAATATAACAATTTTATGTTTTTTCACATAAAGAAAACATAAAAACATATTTAGTTTGTCAATTCTTAAAAATGAGGTTTTTTAACATTGTTTTAAAAATAAGATGTTTTCTTATAATATATTTAAATTTTTTTAATTATTTTTAGAATGTGTTTAAAATAATAATTGTGTAAATATAAAGAATGATTGAAAATAAAATTTATTTTTAAGAAAATTTGAAAACACACAAAATATGTTGAGACCAAGTTTCTAAACGAATTCTTATTATTTAAAATAACATAAAATAGTTTTTGAAAACTATTAATTAGTACTATTTGTTAGAGTTTAGTGACCTGAATTCTATTTGGTCCAACACAAAAAGTTTGCGGTGTGACATATGTGGTGAAACTAAATTTATGATATTTTTAGGGGATATGTAGTAGTAGCGGAGGGATCGGGTCAATATGATGGACCTATTTTGTTAATTTATCTCCCTATATGTGTGTGCGTGTGTGTGTGTGTGTGTGTGTGATGATATATAGGATTAGAGGTCATGATACTTATGCCTATGTAGTAGCCACTTGCATCTCTCCCCTCTTGTACCAATTTTTGGCATAGTGAATTTTCTTCTCCTTTACTTGTGGTTTTTCGAATTCAAGTTGTTGCATTGCCATTCCAGTTCCCAAAATTAATTTTTAATATTTTAGCTCTAAAAAGGTTATATATATATACATTGGTTGAGAGAAGAGGAGTTGTTACAATGTGAAAGAGGTATTGTTGAAATTATTGAAAGAATCAACTAGCTGATAGGGTCTCCCACATCTAAAGGTCTCTATTTTTCATCAAGTTATTCTGCTGTAATGGTTTTGACCACCCCCTACACAATCTACCAGGTTAATTGCTTCACACCAACAATTGCCGCAACTTAAATAAATAATTATAAGAGCTGCCATGTTAAAAGACTGGTTCTACTTATGCTCATTCTAACTTGCTGCTTAAGAAACTATCTTAACTAATCAAGCTGCACAAGAGCTTTATTTGGCCATTCAAATTTATGGAGCTGTGAAACTGTCCTCGCAAATAATCCACAGAAAAAACTCTATTNCTTACCCGTTGGAGCCAAGCTACAATGAAAAACCTCTTGACTGTAGCTTGGAAACTGTATTTTCTTTCCAAACAGAAGATCCCATCTGCCCAAAAACCATCCAGGATGGTATTTTCCATGACCAGGACATGGAAAGACTGTTCCAAGTAGAGGATGGACTCCTGGACTTCAATTCCATCCATGGAGATCACATAATGGGTCTTGAAAGAGCAGAAGAAACTAAAATGGGGTATGATGCCAGCCAAGAAGCACCAGAACAAGTGGATTTTTTGGCAGATGAGAGTTCCCATTTGAATGGAATTCAAGAAGAGTTGATGGAAGACTGCGGCTTAGCTGATCTCTTACTAGCAGGAGCAGAAGCTGTTGAAGCACAAAACTGGCCACTTGCTTCAAGCATAATTCTGAAGCTTAACGATCTCCTTTTACATCAAGCAAAAGGGGACAACCAATTTAACAGATTGGCTTTGTTTTTCACTCAAGGCCTGTATTACAGAAGTATCAGCGCTCCTGAAATGCCGCTGCAGAAGCCTGTTTCTAGGCAGGCAAATACCATGTCTGCCTTTCAGATGCTCCAAGAGCTCTCCCCATATGTGAAATTTGCACATTTCACAGCCAATCAAGCAATCCTCGAGGCAGCAGAAGGCGGCCAAGAGGTTCATGTCATTGACTTCGACATCATGGAGGGGATACAGTGGCCTCCATTGATGGTTGATCTTGCAGTGAAGAAAGATGTTTCTCTTAGAATAACATCAATCCTCTCAGACCAGGAAAATGTGGACATCATTCAACAGACAGGAAGAAGACTCAAAGAGTTTGCAGAATCCATCAGTCTCTCGTTCACGTTTGATCAAATGGTGATTCTGAGAGAAGAAGATTTTGACAGAATGAATTGGTTAATGCGGATGACACACCTAATAACCACTGTCTATGATTCCACCAGCTCCACCCATTGCCCAAACAGAAGTTTATCATTATACAAAAACTTTCTTTGGAGGTAGTGCGAGTAAAATCTATCCCCAAAGATTGTTGATTTAGTAGCGAAGAAGACTTGTTTAATTATTCTCTAAAATCCCCAAGCCAGCCTTTGTAGATTTCTTCTGTGAGTTGCCCTTCACCTACTTACGCTTGCTTTCTCTGTTTCACTCGATGCAGCAATTTCTCTGTTACTATACAAAGTTGGACCTTAAATTGATAGAGAGACAAGCTCTGAAGAAAGGTGGATTTAGAAAGATAGTCTTAGCATTCACACTTAGTGAGAAGAAAGAGAATAAGACGGTGTGGAGTACATAGGGTTTGCTTCATGAATGAGGTTTAAGTCCAATTCACCTAAGTTAGCAATTGACTTCAAGCCATATCTCTATAGAATTTGCTCTCTCAAGTGGTGACAAATACTGGTGAAACCATTGAGAACTGCAGTTGCCTTGTGTTGAAATCAATGGCCATTCGACAACGGCTGTCCCATATGTGGAGAGGCATGCCCATTCAAAAAATGATTCAAAATCTGAACCTATCTTCCTAGTTGTTCTTCATAATCTAGATCTGAAAGGCTTCAGTACATGAATGAATCATGCGCTGCTTGGGCCAAAATGGGGTTTATTATTAGTAGTGTAAATAACTAAATTACTGAGTGTTTCCATTTATTTGGACATGGAGTATAGATAAGAAAGATTTGTGTGTTTTCAGTGCCGTACTAGAAAAACACCCTCCCCCACATCCACATCAACAGAATACATTGAAGTGTTCAGTGTTAGTCCACTGCTTTAAAAGCCCAGATGCCTTCTCTAATATTCAAGTTTCACTTTATACCCCACTAGGCTGGCTTCCAACGATGATCAAGGAATGTTATTCACGGAGATGGAAAAAATACAATAATTTTAAAATATGATAATTTAAAATTTAAATTATGATACTGTAATTTAATCAAAAAGTTGTCCTTTCTAAGAAAAATTTATTTAGATTCAAAAGTTGTTTTTAAAAATAAACTTTAAAATGGAATTAATTTTGAAAAACCTTTTAATTGATTTTAAAAAAGTGTTGTAGATTTTAGAAAGATTTTAATTTTTGTAAAATATTTTAAATAATTTTTTGCAATGATTTTAAAATTTTAATATTTATTTTTTTAATAAAACTGAGCTTACCTATTAGTTGAAAAAATTTTTTTAATCAGGTATAGTTTAGATATTATCTATTTTCTATTTTTAAAAATTTAAAATAAAAATATAACTATTATTTTTTAAAAAAAAATAAAAAGACCCAAGTAAATAAAAATATATAACTTCCTAATTTTTAAAATATATTAAATTATTTGTAGTTCTAATAAAAAAAAAAAAAAAAAAAATAAAAATAACAAAATAAAATGACCATAAAACAAAATAAAAAAATAGAGAAAAATAACTAACGAAAAAAAAGAAAAATAAAGAAACAGTATTTGATCTTTCCCTTCAACTCCCAATATTATTTTTATAACGAATAGTTGAAGTGAATCTCTCCGAAGAGGAAAAAAATGGATTAGGAGTGTGTGACTTGAACTATTGAATTAAAGAAGACAACTAAATTGAACAAGAACTAAAAATATAAAAAAAAACCTATAATCAAACAGACACTACAAATAAGGAAAAAAAAATATCAAAAAAAACAAAAAAACACAATAAGAATAAGTACAATAATTAATGTAATTCTAAAAAAAAACCAACACAAAAAAAACACAGAAACGACAAAAAAAAAAAAAGAGAAAAACATCCCAATAAATCAAGAAAAATAAAGGAACAATTGAAGTTAATATCGACTATAAAATATGAAAAAAAAAAGAAAATAAGAAAGAATCAAATTATCAATATTAAAATAAAAAAAATGAAATCGATAGAACGAAAATACACACGAAATATACAATGAAAATACAAAGATTAAAATCAAAAAAAATTAGAAAAAACAAAGAAGACCTACAAAAAAAATAATGAGCAATTTGTTCTAAATTTTACATGAAAAAAATTAAGATAATTAGTAATGAAATCATCCATGTGCCCCTAAAACACTTAATAGCGAAGCGTTTTTAAAAAAGGCGCCCTAACCATGCAAACCTATTAAGATACCAGAGCGCACCTGCTATCAACTGGGCCCAGCCGAGTTTATTCAGGCCGCCTTCCACTCGACCCCCTATTTTGCCTAATGTCCGGCCCCGACGCCTTCTTCGGTTTTGAGGTGAGCCGAACGTTTCAATTGACCTTCTTAGTATATTAATTATGTATTACAGGGATTAATTAGGGTAGATTAATTATTTACTTGTAACTCCAAGGGCGTGACACTTGAGAATAGGGATGAAGACAGGAGGCGTCTGGATCTTTCTCTTCCCTTCCTTCTTAGTCGTTACGCCCACTCTTTTTCCAGAACCATATGCTTATAGTTTGCAGAACTCCTATACATTGAGAAGAGTGAATTGGATTTGAAGACGATGGATCCACCATTCACCATTAGGAGAGTATCACGGATGAGTCCAAAGTGGACAAGGGCACCCAATCAACATTTGAAGGCCTGAGCAGAAATTAGTGTGAAGTAGTGGCTTTGAAGCAGGTCTATCTCTCCAAACTCAACCGTAACCTCAAGACCTCCCTGGACTGTGAGATCAACTTCTTGTCTTCTGTTAGCCACCCCAACATCATTCGCCTTCTTCATGTCTTCCAGGTTGGTTTTTACCATAGATTCCTCCCTTCAATTGCCCACCCAGTTCATTACATTTGATTTTCAGGATTTTTTTACAACTTCTTTTGTAGCTTCAAGGTTGAAATTGTTGTTCCATACTGCAATGATTTCGTTAATTTTGGGCGTTTTTTTTTTCACATACCCGTTTGATATTTTGATTCTTGGTGGCTATTACTTTCAGTATCCGATTGCAAATTTGTTGTTTCCAAACAAAATCTTTTTTGCCTGTGATGCCCTGAAGGGGCCAAATAACTCTAAGGAGAAGGCTTTTTGAGAGAGTTCTTGAACATAGAATATGATAGATGATCTTATACTAACATTGTTTAGCTCTAGCAATCTGTTTTCTGATCCTGAGAAAAGGGAAATGGGAAAATCCTATATCCGGCATGGGAACATTAAGAAACTGGAACCCTGCATTGTACTGGAGATAATCTACAGCAAATCAATTACTACTTGGAATTTCTTGTACAGTCTTATGTGAGGCATTTATTGAACTGTCGTGTGAACATGTGGTATATGAAACAACGAGACTGCTCATTGCGTCTTTGTATAACCACATTGCTTTATCATTCTTTCGAAATATCATAAAAAGAGGTACCTAACAATGCTTTCTTAAGACAAACTTTAAGTTGCTTTATCTCTCATACCATGAAGGGCACAGAAAACGTATTCACTTTCTGAAGGGAATTAGACTAAGTACATCACCTGCTTTATCTACTTCTACTTAAGGGTTCAGAATCAAAGCACTGACAGATCACACAAATTATCCTATTATAAGAGAACTTTCCAAACTCTGTATTATTCAGTAAAGCTACGAGAAAATGGTATAGGCAGTCCAATAGCCATCTTCTAATGCCTATTATATGTTGATGCAGGATCTCCAGCATCTCTTTCGCCCATTTCATGTCGCAACCCGTCACAAGTCTGTTTGACTTGATCCTCGTGCATAGCTTCCCATTCTCAGATGTTACATGGCTCTTGGAGTAGATGCAATTGTATCAACTTTGCAGGTGTATCATTTTAAGGAGCGCCCGATACCTGCCCCACATTTTAGCTGGCTTCCTCTTTCAACCTGTCCCTCTAAGTGAAGATAATACTTAATAATCCAAGATCATGCCATCCATCACTGACTGGCAAGGCTACTAGCTTTTCACCTGCTTGCTGTTTCACAGACAATTTCACCATTGCAATGTATCCTCCAACACAAAGAAGCCCCATTGCTGCAAAATTCTTGATCCTGGACTACTTATCTCACAACTGCTTGTTAGATGTTTTGCGACCTCTCTACTTGGAGCTTGTTGACCAGCCCAAACCATTGTTGTTCACCAGTTTCAATGACTAATCTCACATGCCAAAGTTACAAAGCCTCCTCAAACCACAAGCATTTCCTGAATTTAAATGTGAACTGCAATGATAGTTTTGAAGACTAGCGAGAAAAATTAGAGTGGAGACAAATTTCTAACAAGTAAATTGTGAGGCTTTGATTGGAACCACAAGTTAATTGCCTCCAGTGACACATATATGAAATTTTTTATAACAATATAAAAAAATCTTAAATCATCCAACTTAGCTCAATTATGCTAAGACTAGTTATGATCGGACTTCTATTGTGAGCCTTCATTTTAGGTTTAAAGTGAAAAGAGTTTAAGTGCGCGAAAGTCATCTCAACTAAGGAAGTAAAATGGTTAATATATGCATAATGAGAGACTTTAAAAACATAGTAGAATCATAGAAGCAGTCCAAAGCAAAGTTGAAATGATATCAATAGCGATTATGGAAATATGAGAGCAATGAGATTTATGAAGTACAGATAAGAGGGCAAGACTTGAGGAAGGGGTGGAAGCCAAATGTAAGAAAACTTAAAATGGAAACTTGGAAATCAAAACCTAAACAACGAAACACACACAATGCCCCGACTTTGATGTTAATTTTTAATAATTAGTACTCTCGGATCTTTTTTTGGGAAAATATATATTGTTTTCGAAACTCGATAAGAAGTCAGGACTCCAATACTTCAAACGGTGCACAAATTGAGTTGAAAGAAAAAATTATGAACATTGAAGCACAATGGTAGAGAGTTAGAGAACCAATTGAAAATGATTTGAAGTAGTACCCCAAATTTATCAAAATCACCACATCACTGACCACTTTGTGATTGTTTTGCCCCCACATAGGAATTGCGATCTTAGGGCCACTCTATCTTGCCTTAAGTGGCCCACACCAACTGAAAATTCATTGATTTTATTATCTCTTTTAGTCATTTTTATAATATGCTAAAATAATAGCCATAGGAACATGCCGCATGTTAGGTTTGGGGAGAACATAAAAGCTTCAATTTTAAGGTTTTGCGTAGTAAAGGCAGTAGCTTGATTTAGAAAAGAACAAAGAGAGTTAAAATTGCATTACTCTTCTTGATAATTCTTTAATCGTTTAGGTTTTATTTATTTTCTTATCTTTCTATTTTAATTTCTGGCAACCAAACATGGGTTTGTGAAGGTGATGAGAAATCCTTTTCCAGCCATGTTTGCTAAACTGTGATGAGGCAGAGATGCTAACATAAAAGGTTGAAAAATCCAAAGAAGAGTAGCAAGAAATGGATAAGTGATCGAATGGTTTATTTATAACTTTCCAAGTTCTTAATTGGAGAATAAATCCTTTATGTTAGATCACTCTAGAATAAATACAAAAGGATTCTATCAAGAACTAGTGATCTGAGGAGACCTTGATCACTATTACTATAATTGATCCTACTGTTAAACAAATCTAAGGTCAATCTACAAAGATTGGATATGGCTTTTGATGAATAAAAATTGAAAATCAAAAATTAATTCATCATAATCTATTGGTTAAAAAAATTTATAACAATGGAATAAAATGATTTGTTTTGGGTAAATTATGAATCTTTAATATTTATCCTTGTGAGTTAGTATTAAGAAATTATTTGGAGTTAGATTATTATACATCATTAATGACTCTCGGATAAACTCTTCATGCAGTTTTTGTCTTCCTTAGTTTATTTGCCTCAAAAAAACTACAAAGAGTAGGAAATGTTAAAAAGTCAAACCTTGAACTGGTAATTAATCTCATTCACTTGATGGTTTTAGAAATCTATTTTTAAAAAAATGAAAAATCTAAGTTCCAAAATCAATATGGTCTAAGATTGCAAGGGTCATAGATTGACTGTACACCTACCCTGAGGATTTTATCTAACCCCCTCTCCATATAGGGTATGTGACAATAGGATTGTGAACTCCCGATATATTTATTTCTTTTATTTGATTTATTTCATTAAATATTTTAAGAACTCTTTATTTATATTTTATCCTTATTTATTTAATTTAGGGTTTCATTAAATTTAGCAAATAATTAATCCTTGTAACCTAAAAACAATTAAACACTTTAAAGCTGATATAAAAGGATGACAACCTGAAATATCTACAAGAGCCAATCGGTAACTCTATCCTGGTTTTTCTTGACTAGTTTACGTTATTTTAGGCTTTAGTAATTTTGATTACAAACAAAATTTGCATGACGACGGTCAGACTTTTTTACGTGTTTAGGGGAGTCTCACCAATTGAGATGCTAGTTTTATGTCGTTCAAACCTTTTACTTGACCCCCAGCCCTAGGAATATAAACCTTACTCTAGCTGATTTTTCATTTTCTTACCTAGGCTTATTGCATAATGACATGTACTATATCCAAAGATTAGGTAGTGTAAATTAGGGGCAGTAATTTGCTCATACTGAGATATAGTTCCTGAGTAGTAGCTTTCTTCTGAAATGTTCGTGAATCCCTTAATTTCCTTACCCTTTCTAGCCTTCCTGTTCAAACCAAACTAAGCATGATGTTTTGAACTTTCACTTGTATTACCATATTGATCATGAAACTACATGATATCCAACAGTTTTTTCATCAAATGAATGACCAATTTTTTGTGAATTCAGCTATGTATTTGACTGATATTGACATGAGTAATTTGGTTACTCTACCTGAGCATCTGCATATGCATTTTCGTGCTTGCCTCTCTCTTTATTGCTCCTCAGTTGGGACCTATACAAGAAAATTCCTGAGTTTGTGAAGAAAATCATTCCCTGCCATACAATCCTGTATCACAGAAGCCCAGACTTGGTGTGAACAAGCCAATTATAAAGTTCATTGAAATATTTTGAGCAAAATGCAAATAGAAGTTAAATGCTGCTCTTTCCCTTTTTATTTTTTTCCTGTATTTTAAGTTGGATTTGGATATATATATATATATGTACATGATACTTTATCGAAAGCTGGCCTCATAAATAGCCCATTCATAGATGGAAATCAAAGCAATCTAAGTCCTTTACAGTTACTCTCTCAACTGATCCCCTATGAATTTAGAAGCTGATATTTCCCCCTCAGGCTGAAGGTTGCATATTCCTGGTCCTGGAATTCTGCTCTGGGGGAGATCTAGAGTCTTACATTCGGCACCATGGGAGAGTTCAAGAATGGGTTGCCAGAAAATTCATGCAGCAGCTTGTAGTCCTTATTTTGCGTCACAATATGACAATTGTACTACTACTTTCCCTCACTTCTGAAAACGGGTCTAAAGAATTGTGCATACTTCTTGTAGGAGCGGGTTTAGAAGAATGCTACACTCCCACCACATCATTCACCGCCATACTTGAAACCCTGGAGGTACTTAATGATTTATGCAGACATTCTCAGCATACACACCGAACATGTGCGGGCAATATTGCATAGTGGTACTATTCGCATCATGACTTTACATGAGTGCCATACATATTGGATAGGGTCACCACTGTATGAATATGATTTAAATCTGTACCACCTAGTAACAGAGTGCAGCTTTTTTCGGCTAGTGCCGTCCATTTATATGTCTGACAAACCTCCTCAATCACTATCTCAAGGGTTCTTCAATGCCATTTTGTGGAAATTGAAGTGCTTGTCTTAGGAATGAGGAAATGCTTTTCTGTGTTTTGAACAACAAGGGAAAAGATTAACATAGGAAACATGTTTGGCAACATCTTTTTGTAAAACTGTTTTGAGACATTTTCTGAAAGCGAGTCATTTCTGGAAAATATTATAAAATGTTTCTGAGCTTCAAAAATGCAAGCCCACGTTATAATTGAATAATTCATAAAAAGATGAACATCATGCTCATTGTTTTCATTTCAAAATGAAATGACAAAATTCAACAAGCCCAAAGTACATCTTAGTCATCTGATGGAACCACCTCTGCCACCAACCACCTGCATTCAGATTCCACTCATGGGTTCACTATATTAATCCAAACTTTATTCTGCCTAAGCAAAATGTAAAATTAAATGCAAATGTCTATTATGGGTGAAGTGACAAAATTCAGTAGCTTCTAACAGTTAGGGAACTTCATGAACAGTGCTGTTTACATATAATGAGTCTTCCTAAATTATTATATTATTACACATATCAGCTTTGTAATTGGATCTTACAATGGACTGAAAGCTATTTTTGCCATTAGCTTTCTAAACTTGTTCTACTGAATGAAAAGAGGCATCGGTTTTCCTTATTATGCCTGTGAGATCTTTATTTCTTCAATGCCACTTACCTTGTCATGCTTCTTATATGAGCGAGAACAAATCATACTCATGTCGGTCCTGAGTAATAGTGATGTATGCTGCTAAAGATAGCTATTTTGGTCTTCTCCGGAAAATATTATGAAGGATGGATCTAAGTATGACATTCAACTTGTTAAATGACGTAGTGTAAATTTCTGCAAATTATAGTTACAAATATATTTATTTATTTTATTATTTTATTATATTTAGTACAGAACTTGATACATACCAGGTGAACATGCAGCAGACAGTTTGTGGAGATCTCCATCCATTTATACATGGCTCCAGGAGAGTTCTGCGATTAAAAAATAGTATGAACATACGTAAGAATTTGATGAAGGCCATCCTTGTTGTACTAGCAGAAGCTATAAATCAGGGGCTTACTATCAGGTTTGATCTGTGGAGTCTTGGCAAAATTCTTTTTGAACTTCTAATGGCTACCGCTCTTTTTCAGTCGGCAGGACTATATGTTCGTTATGTACCTCTGCCTTAACCCGCCAACATCAATCAATTCCATTCCTCTATCTTTGTTATAAATTATTTGATATATCAGTCTGCAAACATTGAATCATTAAAATGCTTCCATTTTCTCAGCTCATCTCTCCAGACTAGCTATCTATGATTTAGTAATACGTTACAAAAACTATATGTCTACTAAATCCAGTTTGTCATATCAGCTTATGAACTCATATGTGCCTAATTATCCTGACTCAAAGATTATTTGTTGTTGTTCTCTTTTGTAAGTATCTGATCAATACAATAGGGCTCTCCATTGTTTCAGTGCACCGGGTTCCCCTTGTTCTCCTTGATGGAGTTTGTCGGCTAGGTTCTTGAGAGGAAAAAGGGCAGGGGTAAAAGCAAACTCGATGGTACTCGAATGCTGCAACAACTCCACTCAAGGTAGAGTTCCTCGGAATGAATAAGCTGACATTATCAAAAATCATCGAAGGCAGAGTCAATAAACGTCATAATCAGTGCTTCAGCTGCTATTCTGTCCACTTATTCTCTGCAAAAGCTTGTAGGCTATAGATCACATTCTGAAACGTTAACCTCACCCCCTAGCTGCTTTTCAAAACATATCTTTGCCTCATTCAAGCTGCACTCCTCAGATTCTTTCTTGATTCTCCGAATGACAAGTAAAATCTTTATCGTGAATGTGGTAGGTTAAGACTGCATGAACCCAAATTGATATCGATTCACCATAATCATCCATGGACACATGCCTTCAATTAGAGATAAGCGTAGTTTACGGTACTGGGACTGTTGTTTTTGTGTTAGCACATGTGGCTACAATGGCTGTTCCTTGTAAAGTGAGCATGTGTAATGAGCTTTGTATCATTCCTACCTGCACAATTATGTTTTCCTAATTAGAATAGCATGTTTACGAAGATTTCTGATGCTTGCTTATATAAAAGGATTACGATACAGGATTCACTACTCTACCAAATGGTTGTGTTATAACTCCAATTGTTTTCCATTCACTTTTATTTTTCAAAATTGTTTCAAATGAACAACTTCGGCAAATTTGAAAAAACAAAAAATATTATTATATAAATTCACATGCTACTAGTGGAAACATGGGTGGGTTAAAATAACCATTGAATCTTGATTTATATTTTAACAGAGTCTCAGGAACTGAACAACTAACTTCTTCCCCATTTTTTTCTCCCCAATAATTTAATTTAATTAATTACCCATTTTAGAAGATCGAAGATCAACCACACCTCAACCATCATAAATGAAAATCCAATCCGAACATGGCTATTAAATTATGATGGCGTTTCTGGATTGTAATACTTTTATTATTGCAAAAGAAAGTTCTCTAGTAAATTATCAATTTACCGATTATGATTTCCCACATATTTCATAATAAATAGATGGACATTAAAATTTTATTGTAGGCCATGCACAATGATTTTCTCTAATAGAGAAAGATTGACCTACTGTGTTCTAATGGGTGCATGAACATCAGGATAAATAGAGGAGTATGCGGAATGGAGGTACAGGCACATTCATGTCCCTATTTCCATGACATCCAGGATCACATATCTCTGATGTTAAAGCGGGTACGCAGACTTGGAGCCATCTGTATATACAGCAATAATCCAACCGGTTCCCATCCTTTCCAGGGTTTTCATTTCACTCTTCACCTTCACAGCTTCTCCAACTCTCTTGCCACAAAAGACACAACTGTACCCCAACGCAAGAAAGTATCTCAGGTCTCCTGTTCGAAACATTGATATCCCAAATTACTTCTGCAACACACAATTCTGCCCAATACTATCTACGTCCGAAACTGTAGACATCTGCTGTCCACTGATATCAAACATCCTCTTCTGCCGCTCGGGTGGCTGATAGCCTCTATACTCGCCTCACGAGGACCGAGAAATGGTTCCAGTTTGATTAGGCCTACAGCAGCTTATGCTAGCCTAAATCTGAAAAGCTGGCAAGTCCAAGAATTCACCAATAGTTATGTCATTCTCTATCGCTTTATGTATTTGCCATGGTGATGCATATCGGACTCTCACACTCCCTATGTAGGTGAGAAGATCCCTCATGCTACAATCTAGCCAAATTCTGACCTTTCTCTCCAAATCAGGGTCGCTTTCATCTCAATCGAAGAGAAGATCTGCAAGTGAGCCAATTGCTCATTGTATCATAAACAAGAAGCTTCTTAGAGCCCGCATAACAAAACCCAGCAACCGGACAATCCTGTGATGGTTCGCCCAATATGCCATTTCTGCTTGAACTCCCTTTCTCCTTCTTCCACAGCTTTTTCTAGTCTCTCACAGCAATAGTCTGGTTGCCATTGAGCTATAGGTCCCTTTATTCCACTGCTCCAAAAGGAACCCCTTTACCCAAACTCTTCCTTGAACCAATCTGTAGCTTTCTCCCAGATCATTATAAAGAAAACGCATCGCAGAGTAAAACTCTTTCCATTGCAGTTTCTGACAGCTTTCCTTACCGATGAACTTGGCTTTGTTATATAAAGAAGCTAGACACTGCAACCCAGAGCCACGATAAGAAAGCAATGAAAGCCCAAACTTGAAGAAGATTAAAATAAGTTCTTCTTATTGCTTTCAACACTTTGTTGATTTCCTTGAAGCAGAATAGTCTCCACATAGGCAGTTCCCAAACTCATCTTTGCAGGAAGGTGATGCCTTATTCATTGCTTCGTAATTCCCATCTGAATTAACCAGAGAAGGCTATATATTCTTCTTGCAAGTGCCCATTAAATAATAAGCTGCCCAACAATTGCAATCTGCTAGACCCTGCCGTAACTGCAATCCTTCTCATCTATAGTGATTTTATGCAATACAGCTAATAAGATGGCGTCTCTTTCCAACTCACATTTCTTAAGGTAAGACTTGTAGACCGATTCTGGCTCTTGTCCTCTGCATCCTTCTATCATTATGTATGAAGCCCATGATAGCACCCCGAATTACTTCTCCCGGTTAAGGATACGAACCCTGGAACGCCCTAAGAACAGATATGCTATTTAGTGCCATTGCTTAACATAAGGCGATTTATAACACCGCAGAGACCATTTCATCATCTACAGATGGTTTGATTGCCGCACCATCATAATGAGCACAGTGGAATATTACTTGATTCCTAAAGCTATGGAATACAAGCGCTAAAACCCCATCTAGCATTCTACAAGATTGCTCTGTAAATGATGGTCTCCGTTTTTGCTCATCTGATGAGATATTGTTGCTGCAGACGCAAGTGTAATTGAAGTACGGCAGCATCATATGAGCTTAAAATCCAGTCGTTGAGATCTCGTGCATCGACAATCCAATAAGGGTCCTCGAAACAGCCAGATTTAGGATAGAAAACAACTCTTGGTCTCCATCTGACATGAGCAAGATAAAAATCTGCCATAGCAGGAAGATTCCGTGTTTCCTGGAAACAGTATTATATACACGCCACGTGGAAAAAATTCTTGGCCTACCCCAGAGACGTATCTAGTGTGTGGGTTATGAAGCTGCCAGATGATAGAAAGAAGAATATCACGAAACAGAATCAAAATTACCAGAACGAGCATAGAGCTGAGCTCGGAGTTCTGCCACATCTGCATATAGGTTATTTTTCAACAACTGCCAGAATACGAATAAGCAGCTTACCACACTTGGAGATGAAATCAGAGTGTGTTGAAGAGACACGCGGTCTCACATCCGCGTTACTATTCCATACAAACGTGTTTCCAGATTGACTGACCAGCCATACGCCTACTGCAAAACCAGTGCCTTGTCGGTAGAAACCAAATGCAAAATGGCCGGAGGGTGAGACCCATGAACTGGATCCATTGTGTGGAAAAAGTGAAGAACCCAACTTTATCAGCTTGGGTTCCGCTGTTTCAGCTCTAACACCCATAGAATTCAGAAAGAATAAAAGGAACATAATTGATGTGGGAGCCATGAGAAACACAGTGATATCTGTTTGAGACAATCTGGCGTACATATATAGGGAAGTTGGTCTTTTCTTTTAAATCCAAAATTGACAGAAAATAGGGTGAATAAAAATCCAACTTATATTTTAAGCTGAATCAAGTGCTGAAATTTCAAAGAGGAAATAGGATTGAGATGACTGGTATAACTTCAATAAAGTTTAATCCTTCTAAGGTCAATTTAAAAGTGATCTTAATAACAATGTTTTCAAGTTCTAAGAAAATTTGTTAATTTTTTAATAAAAAATAAAAAATATTTTTGATAATATATTACATAATAAAAAAGTTAATTTTAGGATAAGCACTTGTAACCCTCTTTATATTCCTAAATATGAATTTTAAAATTTTATTAAATAATTTTCTTTTACGAAGAAAGCAATGTAAATATTAAAAAGCATTTTTAATCGTTTCATTCTTAGAATCCGTTTGAATAGGGCTTTTCTATAAAGCACTTCTATAATAAACACATTTATAAAGAATTAATAAGTCTCTTCTAATCTTTTAAAAGTCACTGATAAACGATTCTTAATTCTTAATTAATTAGAAATAATGACAATAATTTGATAGTTTACCGGGGTTCAGTTTTTCCACAAGGCTTATGATGAGTCAAGAAGATGGAAAGCAGCGTGGAAATGCAATCCGGTCAATGTGGTCCACATGGGCCTCCGAGCCTGTACTTCTAACATGAAAAGCATTTTTGGAGAAAAATCATTTATAATATTTTTAAAGAAGTTAAAAATTCATTTATAATATTTTTTTAAAAAAAATATTTGATAAATAATTCTCTTAATAACCTTTTTTTTTAA
>JBAPGN010001592.1:0-19949 GCA_037355405.1 Vitis amurensis | reverse complement strand
CAAGCTCAAACTATTTGTTTTACACGCTAGATATTAAATTCATTTTAATGTGATAAAGCTTTGATCAATAATTAAGAAAGGAAATATGATATCCTTATAGGATAATTGAAAAACATTAATTAATGTTCCTTCTTTATCTAATAGATATATTCTAAGATATTTGTCTCATTAATTATACAAAATTTGTAACAATTAATATGAAAAGCATTCCAAGTAATGAAAACTTCATTAAAAGTTTTAAAAGAGTTAATATTATGCGATTAGTAATATATGATTCCATGTGAAAAAACACTTGTCATTATATTAGATCAAGAAAAATCTAACATAACCAATTTAATTTCCTATGGCGAACAATGAGCCATCAACTCAATGCAAAGTTGCATTGATATACATTATAAAACTAATTTATTTTATTTTATTTTGTTTTACCGATCGAGTCACTAGACTATTTATAGTGTTGAAGTACAATAGACTTACTATATAAATTGTTATTTTGATGAGATAATTTTTCTATCATTAAAGAGAGGAAATTTGATCTTAAAAAAATAAGGCGAATTTTTTTGAATTATTATTATTATTATTATCATTATACAAGCAAATATGAGTTGATACTCTTAAAGGACAATTAACCAATACTACGACAAACAAATTTAAAACACACTTGAAGTATGATAAATTAATGTCCTAGCAAGATAAATGAGTCTAAAATATGCTTGAAGTGTGTAAAACTTGTCGTAATACATATTCCATATAAGAGGAAGGATCATATGAAAAGGCATATACATGCAAAGGTTGACACTTTGAAAGATGCTATATCTATACAAAAATAATAATGAGAATGATTTATTGTTTTAGAATTAATTAAATAAATAACTTTTGAAGAGGCATAAATTACATTTGAAAATGCACAAATTGAATAAATAGCCTCAAGGAAAAACACAATAGGATAAACGATAATCTCTGAAGTGGTATAGGTATTTGAAAATAAAAGAAATCTCAATTAGTTATTTACATACCAAAAAAAAAAAAGTTATTTGATTAAAACGGTTATTGAAAACCCAAAATTTGAAATTTAACCATTCATCCTATTTTGACTTCATTTGTACAAAAATTCCCTTATTATTATTATTATTATTTTATATAAATAACTCTCTCTTTTTAAACCTTATATGTAAATACTTGAAATGGTAAAGGGCGTTTATGTAAAAAAGTAGGTTATTTTTTAAGTAAAAACATGGAAAAGATTAGATTAATAAATTAGATATCATTCCATCACTTTTAACTAATTAATTCAAAGAAATATGAGATCAAAAGACATTTATTATTGATAATATGTTCTCTAAAAAACACAAAATGATAAAAAGTTCATTTTTGAAAAGGTAGAAGTATTTAAAAATAAAGAGATCTCAATTAGTTATTAACATATGAAAGAAAAATGGGATCGAAATACCTTTATTTTTTATAATATGTTCTCTTCCCAAATTGCTCTTGATATTATAAGAGATGATGAATTTCTCGAATCACAAACTATGAATGATTGCTGACTAAGACAAGATAGACCAAAATGGAAAGATGCAATATAGATAAAGATATTTTGTTAACAAGACAAGTAGCATTTAAACCTATAGTCTAAACGTTATAAGACATCAAGTCGGTCATATATAAATTGATGTTTGTAAGAAAATGTAATGAGCAAAATAAGATCATAAGACATAAAGTATGACTTGTAGCAACCTGATATATTGTCTACAAGGAAACATATTCTCTATGATGAATGCAATTACATTTAGATATTTGATTGGTTAGACGGTTTCAAAAAGATTAAATATGAATCTCATAGAAGTCTTATGAAAATCACTCAAAAGGTCCTATTTTGTACTTGATTAAGTTGCAAAAATCTCTATACTTATATGAATAATCCTATTTGCTCATAGGAATATACTTCAAAATTTTGTGTGATTATGCTTGGTTAATGGGATATAGTATGATATATGATGATAAGAGAAAAGATAACATATATCCCGTATTTGATTGATAATAGGATATGATACATTATTTCATTACTTTTTATATATTATCCATTTTTATATCACTTTATTTATTTATTTTTATTTTACAAACTAAATATAATCATAACATCACATTTCCCGTCCCATTGTAAATGCTATTTTAGGATACCATGTCAATTGGACTAAAAACCCGAGAATATTATGTCCTTGTGGAAATTATCTCATATCATATGTATTTCTCATTCAATGAAATACAATATCCTAAAATATATGTATCTTATCTTCTTTGGCAGATCAAACATAACCAATACCTCATCTTGCCATGTATTCTAAGTTTTGAACGCCTTCATTCTAAGCATATTGCAATAGGCTGCAGAAAGGCTCATAAAGGCTTCTTTTTGTGAGGGGAACAATGGAGGTCTTAGGCTATACTTGATTAGGATAAGGCTCTGCTTTTTAATCAGATCTTGTGGTCTCCATTAGTTTTTTTCCTCAAAATAAGGTATCTCTAAGGTAACAGGTAGGGAGCATCAGAATATTATGCTTATTCTTTCTTGCACAGTATGGAAAGTTCTGACAGCTAGGAAGGAACGTAGTTGAACTGTGAATCTGTGACAGGGCCTCTGTCGTCATATGGCAAGGGCTTCTTTTTTCATTGTGGAGCTAACTAGGTCTTTGTCACAGTATTTAATTTCATATATATATATATATATATATATATAGATATATCGATCAGCCAAGGATGCACGTCAAGCGTTCATCTGTCTGTTAATTTACCAGCCCATTTTCAATCTTCTGTATTAGTATGCTCCTCTCTGCCAAATGCTATCATGGCCATTTTCTTAAGAAATATGCCTTCTCATCATCTTTATTATCAGATAGTTGTAACTTCAAATCATAAACTTCATCTGTGTTGAAGTACAGCCTACTTGAATAATCGTCTGTAGTGCTTACACGATTCTAACTTGTTTGTTTGTATGAAAAAATCATGAGCATATTACCCCTTGGTATCTAGTCATTTGCATTCTTGATTTTCACATAGTGGGACCTAAGACCCGGGATATCACAGTGATATTATCTACACGATTGAGAATGGATCGTTATATATTTAATACAGGAAACACGATTTTGCATACACTCAGGAAGAAAACCATCTTACTAGTAAATAATGGCCTTATCAAGAACATTTCAGTTATCAAGAGAGCAGTCAAAGCTAGAGCTTATTTACAGGGTTTATTGGCTTTGAACAAATGCCTCGAGATAACAGCATGAAACCCTCTCAATCTTTCTAATGGATGAGTTTCATAATGCGAGATGATTCGGGTTCTGATTTATACTCAGGAGGAAGGGGTTTCCACCATTTAACAAAGGTGGAATTCTCTAACAACACATCCTTGCCTAAAGATTCATCATCAATCCATTTAATAAGATTTTGCCCCAGTTGCTGAACCTTCTGCTTAATTTCTGGAGAGGATCCGTTGCTTCTAGTTTTAATGCGGAGGTCCTCTACCTCAGCCCAGAAACAGGATTCTGACCGGGATCCAGATGGCTTCTTTTCAGCATGCTCGAGCCAATTTTGGATGTATCGATATCGTTTTGGTCGAGTCCCCTTTTTCACGTAGAACCCTGTCTCTTCATCCTTGGCGTGTCGATAGAAGTTGGCAATATCTAGAGGCTCAACCGTGCGGCGATAATCGGTTCCAAGTCGTATAAAGTCATGGCTCTTCTCAAATTCATCCGGAAGTTCATACGCTTTTAACATTTCCATCATCTCGTCCCAGTAACCAGCTAGCACAAGCCTGCTCACATTAGCCTGGAAGTCATCTTCTTTTTCTTGGAGCTTGAAGGAATCATAGTAGCCCAGTCCGCAAGTCTCGGCCTTTTCCTTGTACTTACTCAGCTTTCTTAATTCACTTTCAATCTTTTGCTTATAATCATTAATGATCTTATCCTGGTTTCTTGACTTTAGCTTCTCCAACTCTCCTGTAGCTTGAAGGCATAGCATGGCTTGTGTGCTCTGCAATCCAAAACACTAGAACATCAGCTGAGATTTACGTACATATATGGAAGCTAAAATTCTGTAGTTTGGCAGTAAGAAGAAAGAAAGAAGGCTCACCAGGCCGAGGTCATTCAAGGTCGTGTTGACTGTGGCTGGACTGCCATCAGAAGACACCGGAAGCTCTTCCAGATGATCTAGATAGACTACATTCTGCTTTCCTAAGCTCTGTAGTTCCTTTTGGTAGTCCAAGTGTTCATTTAGGCCTTTTTTTGCAGCCTCTGCATCTTCTTCTTGGCTCCACTGAGCACAGTAAAACAGTATCTGCAGTACTGCATTCGGGTTCCTTACGACAACCAGTTTTCCACTTCCACTGCAGAAGATGTAAGTTCCGAAAGGTCTATAAGGGCTGAGCTCAATGAAGTTCCTTAGAGTTTCCAGCGCCGGGATTCTGCATCCCATGAAATTGCAGGCATCATAGTTTGCAACCATGGATGCATTCCTCATCACGCTGGAATATAAACCTAAAGAAGAATCAGTGTGTTTTCTGAAGGATTCAGATCTGGGATTGAAGAAATCGAGAATTTTTTTGTGCTCAGTGGATGAAGGGCCAAGCATAATCCGAGGGATCACATCGTATCTCATAACAAAATGAATGAAGTGGTCGGACCATTTCTCCCGCCTGACAGCATGACCGAAGATCCGATCACCGACGAGGGGGGATCCGAAAGTGACGCAGCGGGGTGGGCTCTGATTGGGCTCTGACTTCTCCAAGAGGTATAGAGTTGCCAGGATGGCCACCGGAGCACCCGACGAGTAGCCGGTGAAAACAACTTGCTTCTTCTCTCCAATTACTTTTTTCACCTGAAAAATCCAACCCCAACATCCACATTTTGAATTCACGAGATTGTTTTTCATATATCTATGCATAAGTTGAATTGAAGTACCTTTTTGGCAAGTGATGATTGGATGACATAGAATCGACGGAGAAACGACCCGTTGACCAGAGCGACTCCGTCATCGCCTAAACTTTTAAGCGAAGGAAAGTTACTAGTATCCATCTTCGTTTCTCCAAAAGGTGGCTGCGCACACCAATCATCGGGAAGCCAAGATCCAGCAAATGCAAAAACAGTAACGGGTAAGCCTTTCTTGCGAAGAAATGGCTTACCAGTGCAATCGTGGGCTTTCATGGCTAGAGAAGCCGCTGCATTAATGACTTCGTCGCTCAACCCAATACGATCTCCAAGTGTTTCTCCCATATTCTCTATGCAAATTTTCTCTCTCTGTGTGTGATTTGAAGCTGTGACGCTGCAGCTTGATTTATAACCAGTGGGCAAGAGAGTGAGTGGTTTATTGGCCATTTCGGATCACTGAACAGATAATTGAGCTAGACTTTTGGTTGACGGGAATGGAATCATGTTCCGCTGGATTGGAGTTGCCCGGAAATGACAATGGAGAGAGGCCCACACGCTTTTGACGACAGTCGGAGCCGCCATGTCCCACTTTTTCCTTTTTAAAAATTAGATACATGCCTTGAGATCAAACCCCAACAACTTTTTAATTCCCACCTTTCCACTTACGCGCGTCATTTCGTATTTGACGGTTCGTGTTATCGTCGTGTAAAAGCTCAAACGTCTGCCTACTAATTTCAAAAGTGTGACGTGTTTGTCAAAATATTTTTCTCGCAAAAACCGGTTTTCAAAACCATCAAGCCACCCGCGCCTAAACATTAATACCATATTCGTATTTAGGAGTTCCCACTTGCATCTCTCGACTTTATCTGCTAGACGCCTAGTCCAATCACGGCGACAACTCTCATAAACATGATTTCCTTCCACCTCATGACTTGGTTTTTAAGTAAATTTGGATTCATTTACAATTATTTCAGTTTTGAAAATCTTCACCCATTTATCATGTACCAATTACGACTGCAATTATATATATAATTTTCTTTAATTTTGGATTCTTCCTTTATCTTTATGGATTCTCTTCATTATTTGTTTTTCAAAATTTTTCCTTTATGAAAAATAATGCATTTGATTACCTATTGAAATGCTTAAGAATTCTGATTGGTTATTTTACTGATCAAATTTTTTTGCTTCAAGTCATGAATGAAATTACAAATATAAAGATTATTCTTTTCGTACGGTACAAGAACCTTGATTTTCGTTTTTAGGAAGAAAAATAGAAAAAACTTCGAGAAATGATTTTCTTTTAGAAAGAAAAATATATTCTTTCTTTTGTTTTTAAGGAAAAAAGAAATATATTTTTCACTTTCTGGTTTTCAGAGAGAGAAAAAAAAAAAGTTTTTTGAGGGAGAGTACTTAGAAAGAGAGGGTTTCCACATAGAGAATTTTTTTTTTTTTTACAATAGTGGCAGTTTTTGGGTCAAGTCGGGTTAGCCCACTTGAGCACCCAAACCCAATTCCAATACCTGTTCTAACTTTCAAACCCTTTTCAATTTCTATCTCTTGATTTATTTTATTTTATTTTTGGATTGGATTTTCATTTTGTATTTTTTGGTGTTATATTATGAATCTATCAAGTATATTTATTTATTTATTTGTGTTGGGATATGGTAAAATGATTCATTCCTTTTTTTTTGCTTTTATGTCAATGCTTGATTTCACAAGAAAAAAATACATCAACAATTAGAGGTATCTTCTTTGTGTCAGTGTGATCGAGCTACTTGTTATTATCAATGGGAACTTTTAAAGGTAATTTTTTTTTGAATTATAATATAAATTTGGATGGTGTTGGATTATTTATTTATTAGCATGCAAGTGGATCAGATCTATTATTTTTCCACATTTTGATGTTGCTGAATCTTCATTGCCTAAAACCATTGTTGTGGATCCAATTTTATTTTATTTGGCTAAAAAGAAAGAAATTTGGGAAAATTGTTGAGTGTTTTCCATTTGAGATATGAATTATTTTTGTCACGCCCAAAACCCACTCCAAGGGCATGACAGTCATTTCACACCTCAAACCCAAAGGCTCAAAGTGGAAACAACACAAACATCCATATTGTAATCGGAAATTTACCAATTACCAAATTCCTGTTCAGAGTAGTAGGATCAAATTCTAAAATCTTCAAGTATCAACTTTAAAAAAAAAATTAATATATCAACCAAAGTGTAATTGTCCAAATAACTCCAAACTCAAAATAATTCAAATGATAATTAAGTTTTAACATTTCAACAATGTCTAAGATAAAAAGAGTTTAAACAAATATCCTAATAAAACCAAATTTCCCTCCTAATGATCACTTCTCACCCAAAATGAGGTTACCTGAAAGATTATCAACAAAGGGGGATGGGTTCAAAGCCTAATAAGGAACATTAATACAGTTTTATTGATAAAACATTTTCAATCATGCTTGTAAATAGGAAGTATAACATATACTTATTTTCATAAAAACTTTTGAGTTTAAAATACTAATACATTCAAACTTTTCAATAAAACTTTCTCATATCCATTTCAAAACAATTTCTCATCAAAACCAAATCAAATATATTCAAAATATCTTTACTCTGATTATTAAATAGCAAATGGTGCCCAATTAAGTGGGATTTCACAAATGAGGGACTAGTTTCAAATTTGTTCCATTTAAGGTGAATAAAACCAAAAGTCGACAATTATAACCCGTTGACTAGGGCCATAAGGTCAACTATTATAACCCGTTGACTATGACCTTAAGGTCAACTATTATAACCCATTTAGTAGGGTAAAAAATGTCAACAATTATAACCCGTTGATTAAGGCCATATAATTGCTCCGTACGCAGAGTCGAACCGACATTTTATCTTCAGTTAAGTTCAACTTACAGAAACAAAATAGTCATTTGCTCCTGCGATTTATTTCATTATTCATAAACAAAGAAAGTAATTCTCTAAATTGATGCCGCGCCTTCTCAATACACAAACGACATATTGGATTCAATCATGACACGTAGAGGATACAAAAGTAGATAGTGTTTGTCATATACATTTGCGAAAATAAATAATAAGGAAAGAAAATGATATTGTGTGATTTTATAAAAATTCTCTGCATTAATATTCGTCCACTAGGCCTTGAAAAAGACGCCGTTCGCAAAAAGGCTTAGAATTATGTTAGCTTAATCGAATTTACTCATGCGACCCATACATCTGTGTGAAGAGGTTGCGATATGCACGTACATTAGATTCTATAGGATAGAATTATGAGCAATTAAGCTATAAATATATGGTTTGTTTATCTCTAGTGTTAGAGGTAGGATCGCTAATATGTAGTCAGAGTATAATGTCTCGGTACATAGGGGGTCTAGATTCGAGACTTCGGAGATTGAATGCTACCGTATGCTAGGTCTAAGAGAGCAATATTATTTTGCAACGTGTATTAACAATACTAAATATACGGAGGTATTAGGATTTAATTGAAATTTAAAATTTTTTATAAACTCCATATTTCTTCCAAATCTTATTCTAACCCTTTTAGGTTTCTTTTGTATACTTACACGCGGTCAAAGGGAGTAAAACTTTATATAAACCATGTGACTATTATTTATCTACGTATAGTTTTCGATAGCCGCACATCCAACAACGGGACCTACTAATACACGGCTCACTGATACATCGACAAAGTCCAAATGCTGAGAGGGCACACAATTCTTACTATTTATTATTTATTTATTGATTATTGATTATTTATTCTAACTCATTAGATGATACATTACACGTTGATTAAGTAATTAATCATTTATTTATCTCATTATTCTTATTAATGCCAATGTCCCTCTTGAGCTTACACAAAGATACGCTCGGATATACTTTTTACAATCCACATACTCCTACAATGCTGATCTAACGTAATTATGGATATGGTATCTGGATTATTTAATTTTTCCACTACCACCTGTGGCCTCTGCACAGTTACATAATGTGATGGCGTGATTAATGTAGATTTGTCACCGCAAGCAGAGTTGCGTGAAATCATAATACATATCGCATAACGACGCAATGTCTTCTGTCTGATGAATTATTCGTGAGTGCTACCGATCGCCTTTAAGGCCAGTCGAGGTATAAACATATAGGCTTTGTACTAGTAATGCTCGACGATAAGCTTTGGATATAGGATATTGCGTAGGAAATTTGACATTGACTTAGATCTGATTCATGCTAAAAAAATAATGTGTGCGAGATTTCCCTATTATTCATCAATGAACGAGGCGCTTATATTCAATAATTGTCAATTCTTGTTGTTTATACTTAAAATAAATTTATGCTCAATATCTTACCCTAATCTATAATTAAAGATTTTTTCTAAAGAATATCTAAATGTGCTGCAGGAGAACTCAAACTAACGAGAATATAGATTATTTAATTTTAAGGTTAGAATCTTACTTGAAAATTTAACTGTCAAACTCTAGAACTGCACCTTGGAGCCCTACGTTCTGCAGATTCCACGTAATGAATTTTTTGGTTTAAACTCAGAGTTAGCTCAGTTTGAATGAACAGATCTATGCTACAACGTAGGAAAATCTAGATTTAATACCAAGGGATCGCCATTAATTGGATTATGAAGGACATTCTTTTAGCCTTTAAATGTGTTGTAATTGATTAGATTAATTAATATATTTTATAATGGATCATCGATATTTTTCCCCTAAAGTTTATTTTGGGTGTTTACATCTCCCCTTCCTTAACAAAAGTTTAAGTTCATCCTAACAACTTGACGTACATAAATTAGTTAGAGCAATAATGGGGATGCTTTTTCTCTTATGTCTCATGGGTTGCCGATATATAGCACTCACGTGAGATATCGGACACGGGCGCCTGCTGCGCTCTGGCTTGAGATGCTGCTATGAGGGATTCATCATATAAGATGTAGCAGATAAGATCGTAGGCTACGTTGAGCGAATAATAGAGGATTTCAGGTAATTTTTATTTTTTAAGTCTTCTTACAGTGCCTTTGGCACCTGTAGCGTAGGCTAGTTGAGCAGATCAAAACCCTTGACCAGAGACTTTGTACTAGAGCAAACAGTAGATCTAGGCCCATATCAGGACTAAGTATCAATACCACACAGTGGTCATAAATCAGCTATGTAGTTTCACCGTGCAAAACTAAATGCATATTTAGCTAGGAATTGGGTGGATAGCCCACCACGTCGAGCAGAGAAAGTCGTTTGTTGGGCTTGTGGGGAGCTAGTTTTCGTTTGATGTTCGGTTTGGCGCACCCGACCAAGCGAATAATATAATTGCATGGCTTTTTTAACGGGGAGATTACTAAGGCTTATTGGGCCCGTTTAGCCCATTGTGGAACCACAGTTTTTGTAATTAAGGAAGTTTTGTTAGTGTGGTGTGGGTTGCCTAATGTCTATAAGTTGATATAGAAATCATTGAAGCCGTTGTTTGGTTGTGACTCTGTATTCTTCCCTGATAATCAGTGGATAAATCCCCTGCAACTCCCGTGATATGTAGGAGCAAATTGTCGAACCACGTAAATTCCTATGTGATAGACGTAGTGAATTGTCTTTATTTTTCAGCGAGAGGGTGATTTTTTTCGATCTATTTGTTTGTTTCTCACAGTTGGGAAGTTAGATGTTTAGATTCCTACAATTGGTATGCAGTGAGCCCTAGGGTGTAGGTTTGGAAGTGGGATAGCAATTAGAGAGAGGAAGCGGATAATGCGTCCTGGAATAGTGAAAAGTATTGATTGGCAGATACTGAGCTTATGGCGTATTGGAGATGCAGATGTGAAGGATTGATCGGATCTGATGGCCGCGGCAGGACATTGTCATCTTGCCGTCTTTGGGGAGCGAAAGACGGGCTGAAGAGTAGTGGAAGGGCGTGAGTGAATGGGCGCCTATCATGACAGAGGCAGGTTCTAGGCGAGTTAGATTGGTTAACTGCTGTCTAGGTCTGTTGCGCACAAGTGGTATGTAACGTAAGGTAGACAGCACGACCACAATCAGCAGGATCTTCAATGAGCTGACAGGCTTTGTCGGCTGTCAGTGTATGTAAGACAAGCCGTCGCAAAAGTGGAAGTGCATATCTGGGATGAAGTAAGTGTGAAATATTGCTGTTACAAGTTTGAATGATGACAGAGAATGGCATCTTAGATAGCACAAACATCTAAAACTGAATTTCAGGAGTGAGCGAAGTCACAAATCAATTGTCCGGTTGTAAATTGAATGATGTTTGGATGAGTGGAGAGTTATGGCTTCATATCGTCTTGGCTGTCTTGCCAAACAGTTTGGGAGGGCAATGAGGATGGGCGAGTTAAGTTGGAACGCAGTAGGTTCGAACTACGGGGGACAAGGAATAATGCTCAAGTAAATGATAGATACATAGATTTAGAGTTCTGGCTGATGGGATTCGCCGAGAGATGCAAGGCCAGAATGAGCCTCAGGATCTGGTTCTGCCAGCTAGGCACCGTTTGAGGACAAGTAGGGCAGAGTAATGACAAAATTCAAACCAAGGCGTAGACATGAAATGCATTAAAAAGAGATCCGATCATAGGAGAAAGAAGTAAACCTAAGATCAGGCGTCGTACATCAGCGTGCTACAGTGCATGTGGATCTATGGGAAGAAACAGAGACTACCACACTATGTAGATAGAGGACGAATGCCAAAGTTTGAAAGAAGAAAGAATGAAAGATGAATATTCGCTGCTAATGCTGGGTACAGATAAGGTAACATGATGCAACGTGTACTTTCTTGCAGTAGATAGTCCACTTGATGAGTTGGGTTTTGGATTCAAGGAGCTAATCATTTCATACCACTCCAAACATAGAGAAGAGTCATACAGGGATATGTATGTCAGTGAGTGATTTTGGTAAGGTGTAATATTGGGAGCTGGAATGAGCGAGAATGGGCGGTGTCAAGTTAGCCTGTGGGAGTGTTTGTTGAGGTCAGGAGAGCGTCCGATATCGTTGCCAGGTATAATGGGTTCCACTGTTGGTTATTGGGAAGGGTTCGACATATTGCTGACGCTAGGAGGCGATTGGATTTGTCGTTTGGAGACAACTTGATGATTAAGGAAAAAGTGGCAATAGAAGCCTAATTTGTGTTTGGATGGTACTTTGGAAAGGTTACATAAGAGGAGCTACGGTGATATTTTGGCTCGTGATAAGGTAAGAACTAAGTGGGACGGTATACTGTATAGTGGAAACCCTCATTCCAAGGAGACACAAGGTTATGCAATTGCTAGAGGCGCGAAGTACTGAATACAACCTATGGCAAGCGCGGGGTGCAAACTGGTCACCATGAGTGAGAGAAGAGGAATGAAGAGATGGTGCTGTCAAAAGGAATAACACACAGAATTTGTGAGAGGGCGTCCATGGTGATTTTGACGATCTTGTGTGAAAGGTTAGCGATCTGTAAAGGAGAAAGGCAAAAAACAAGGGTGAAGTCTACTTTGAAAACTGGCAAGATCACTGAAGGTTGAAAAAGATGTTTAGGAACTAGTGACCTTTGAAATGCGTGGCAGACAGTGTGATTTGTTGCGGGGGCCGGAATGTCTCTACGGCTTGCGACATGTCCTATAGGGCATGTATATATCAAAGGAACAGCTTAGGATCATCAGCCTTTATTTGATCGATGTATTCAAGGTTCATTGAGGCATGATATTGAGTTTAGGGAATCTTTATACCTGAAGCAATAAATGAAGATTATGTATATGTATTCTGAAAGCGCTGTTTAAGGACTAGTGGATAGAGAAGCACACCTGTATATGTGTGAGATCGGAAATCACGAGTTAATCGGAAGATAAAATTGTTTGAGGTCAGATAATGCGAGTTAGGAGTACAAAATGGGAGGGTTCAGTAGAGCTATTGGCTGGGCCTGCCGGGTTAGGGAATTAGGTGGAGAAGACCGAATTCCTGGGACACCAACACAGTAGATGGATGTGGGCATGAGCGCATGAACGAGACTCTCAATGCGTGCTAAGAAACGTAATTGAGGTTGCAATGCTGGACTATCAAAACTTTTTGGGTTGATGCTGTTAGCACTGGGGCAGCTTACTGATAAACCCGAGGACCATTCAGTTCCATGGAGTTCAGAGCTTCTTGAGGAGGTTTGGAGTCGTAAAGAGGTGAAGTTTTTCACATTTAAAAAGTTTTTGGTTGTGTTTCTTATGTTCATCATTGATCTGATGCTTGTAGTAAAAGCTGATGCAAAGATCAAAAAATATGTTTTTCATTGGCTATGGTGATGAGAAATTTGGCTATAGGTTTGGGCTGAACAAGAACAGGAAAATTCAATCAGAAGTTAGAAATGTGATATTTAATGAGCAGGTTATGTAACAGGACAGGTCACTGTAATGTCAGATTGTTACCAGAGATAGATCAAAAGAGATCTGAGTTCTTTTGTCACTTAGTATGAATTGACTGAAAGTATGTCCAAAAAGGGGGTGAAGAAGGGAAGTATACAAGGGCGGAATAGAGTGATATGAGTTTCTACTTAAGTATAGAAGGAGATGCAGTCAGGTAAGCGGCAGGCGTATCTAGTAGGTCATAATTCACGGTCTGAGCTAGCTGAAGTGTCTGTGTCTGAGGGATACATAACGCTTGGCTCGAAACGCGATTACTCATTAGATGTGCGAGTCGCGTGTCAGGAGAGTTATTATTAGACGTGTTATCAGTCACCGAGAGAGGAGAGGCCTGCTTTCGTGAGGGACAGTTTGATCCTGCGTCCCTGGTGTCGGAGCGTGTGAGTGTCAATAGAGGTACGAGTTGTCTCAAGGAGTTGTGATAGTGTATGTGCGAGATGCAAGAGGCTCTCAGTTCTGCGATAGATGTGTAGGATAATTACGACATAAGTCGGATGAGGTTATGCCATGGTTTAGAATGATACGAGGAGTTGGAAGTCTCCGTTGTAATGCAGGATTCGTATAATCAAACAGTGGGATATTTGAAGCGTGAATTATCGAGTAAGGAATAAGACATGGCGTTTTTGCGAGCAGACGGACAGATGGGTAGTAAAGACCAGAATCGACGGAGTAATAAGGAAATGAGCGATCGAATCTGGGTCAGAAAAGCGTTTTGAAAGCGATGGGGCCAGATTGAGTTAGTTTATAAGGGGTTCCAGCAGAAAGGGAAAGCATTGGACTACGATTAGCAGATATTGTTCATCGCAGTTTGTGAAGAATTGTCCGAACATCAGCACTTGTATTGGGGAATGGCGGGCCGCTGAGAGCTTATCAATCTTGAGCAGTTAGAATGTGACAAAACAGCATTCCCTTCTGGTGACCTTGGAGGAAGACCTTTACATGATTCAACCAGAAGGGTTTCATTGTTCAAGGGACAGAGAAACTATCTGCAAACTGAGAAAGAATGGCTTGTATGGCCTAAACAAGCTCCTAGACAGTGTAAAGAAGTTTTGACAGTTTTATGCATAGAATTGGGTTCAGGAGAATGTGAAGCTGATCATCTTATTGTTATGTTAAGTCTTTTGACAATTCTCTGAGGAGAAGGCATGGACCTCAAAATACTTACTTGTTGTATGGTGGATGATATCTTATTGCAGGGGTTTAACATTGAGAAGATTAATAATCTGAAGAACAATGTCCAACAAAAACAGTTGCAAATTAGGATTTTTGGGAGTTGCGAAGGCAAATCCTTGGTATGAGAATCATTAGGGACAAGACCTAATGGTATTTGAAGCTTTCATAGTTAGAGTATGTGAAAGAAAGTTTCCTCAGCAGGTTCAACATGATGAACTAAACCAGTTGAGCACACCTTGGGTAGCTCCAATATTCAAACTAAGTCAAAAAACAAGTCACCGAAGACAGAAAAAAGAAAGGGACCATAACTGAGCAAGGTGCCCTTAAAATGCTCAGCTATTGCAGCCTTGATTGTATGTTATGGTGTGTAACAAGGCCAGACTTCAATGCAGAGTGGGAGTTTGTGAGCAGATTCATGAGTAGGCCTGGAAAGACAGCATTGTGAGGACCAGTCAAGTGGATTGCATAAGATATCCGAAGGGTGATTAGATACATGTCTTTGCTTTCACAGGTGAAGTTTTGGAAACTGTAGGGTTATGTAGATGCCTCGATCTTTGCTGGTGATATTTGATAGTGAAAAGAGTACTAATCTAGGTTTGTTTTTATCTAGGTGGTAAGCTATATCATGGGCTTCAATCTTACAGAAGATTGGTTTACTGAAGTGTTTGATGTACAGAAGCATAGAGTTATCGTTGCTAGCAACTGAAGCTGGAAAGAAAGATGTTTGGCTTACATGGTTTTCTATTAGGATGAATTGGTGAAGAAGCAGGGAGACTTGGGACCATTGTGTGTACATAGATGAATATGGCAGGTAGTGGCAATTTTTCTTTGTAGCCTAAGAATTCGGAGCTGTGTCATGCAATAGTCCAAAGCACATATACAGGTACAAAAGTAAGCCGCAAGGACATAATCTTAGTTCCGTTAGTAAGTGTGTTGAAGCATAAAACTGGTAAGTACCGTGAGAAGGTTTGTGGATCTAAGAACCTGACAGGACATGTTGAATAAGGGTGTCACAATTGAAGAAGTGAAAGCTATGCGCAACTTCGAATTATGGGTCTTTAACCTACCCTTGGACAGGTGGAGTGAGTTGGACAGGGGATGAGGGTATTGTTTCTTGGAGAGCAGTAGGTCGGGTTTTGAATGCTTTCTCGGTGATTTGAACTCTAGTGTCAAGGTGGGGAGATTGTTGGGTTTTTTGGAGCCTAGTTTTATTTGTTTGGATGCCGGTGTTGGCCGACAACGACACCTGCCGAATACATATTGCAATGGCTTTTTAAAAGGGAAGTTTACTAGTGAAGGCTTATTGGGGGCCCGTTTAGCGCCATTGTGGATCGCGACCTTTGTAATTGGGTTTTTTTAGTGTGGTGGTGGTTGCATGTTATATTATGAACGGATAAGATAAAATATTGTGTATAGCCGTTGTAGTTGTACTATGTATTCTGTTCCCTGATAATAGGATATGAATATCTCATGCAACATCCGTGGATGTAGGCAAATTGCGAACCACGTAAATACTCAGTCTTGTGGGCAATGTGGTTGATTTTTTTTCTTTTGACGTGTGTTTTTCTCGGTATGTACTCTAGTGTATTCAGTCGACAGGATTGGGAAATTGCCGGTTCTTAATTCCCCCAAGGCCAACTTTTTACCAAAAATAATTAATCTACGACAATAAAGAAGGAACTAAACGAAAGTCATCTACCAAGGAATCACGATCAAAATCAATAAGTTTTCAAGAAGTTATTAAGTCAATAAACATACTCCAATATAACTAGTCATACATAAGATGAACGCTCTAAACGATAGTATTGATCCCACAATGAATGGTCTCATAGGAAAACACGGACCAACAGTCCAATCAAAGTTTATGGGTATCACAAAGGCAAATCCCGAACAGCAACGCCAACAAAAGATATTGAAACATTAGATTGTGTTGAGTTTTAGATCAATCAGGCTCTAAACTGATAAATTGTCAAACGCGGAAGATTTGTGTTTGTAGTGGCTGCTATAGAGAAGATATTGGTTTTTGAAACCCACACATAATGAATAATATGGAGATGTGCTATTAGATGGGCAAAATGATTATATTTCTCGATGCATATGATAATTGGGGTTTAGGTTTGCATTTATCACGCACTATGCCCTTTGAATGTTTTCCCATGGGTCAACAGTGCACTGGTGGGTCCGCATTGTCAAGGCCAGTAAAGGGTTGCGTAATTTAAAGTAACAGCTGAAAATTGTGAAACTTTGAAGTTTCAAATTTGAAACCTACAAAGCACCACGACCCGATAAACATTTGGAAGTTGCGAGAACTCTTTCTAGTCACTTCTCTCATTTTGCCGCAACCCGAATATCTATAGGAAAAAATGTCCTCAATTTTGCATAGCTCGTTTAGATACAACGAAGGTATGAGCTCAACTGATATGTTGCATTGACGTCCTTAATCGAGAACGAGTGGGATGACCCATGCTTCCCAAAAGCATCTTCGTCTGATTGGCTAAACCCTATTGTGAGTGCGTTGACAGTTGGTTAACGAAGTTGACAAACGATCTCAGAGTTCGATAGCACGTACCGATGAGAGGATGCATCTGCGCGGAGACCTTAAAAGGACCAAAGTTAAAGGCAAGTATGCTTACGATGATATATTACTTCAGCAGCGCTTCGACGCACGAAAGGTTGAATTATTTAAGGTATTAGTTTGCCAGAAAGCTACGAAATGGAGCTGCCATCTTTATTGCTGTGAGATTTCGGAAGATTAGTCCAGGTGGCTAAGATTCGAGTGCGTAGGAGTGTGAGGTGAGGAGAAATGTTCACCATCATGGGTGTGAGAGACTTGATTTCAGTATGTAGTGAGGTTATGGAGTCTCGTTGTTGGAGAATATAAATGATAGTGTATTGGGACTCGAAAATAGGTTAATTTTGAGTAAGGATGATAGGCGTTTTGAGGGGATCAGTTAATGTTTACGGCATGAATGGTGGAGAGATGATGACGACAAATATATTGATCTTTGGTAAGCAGATATTGAGTCACGCAAAATGAAAGTCCGCACGTTCGAAGTTGTGATTAGAAAGATCGAGTAGTTTACGTATTTTTGAGCATTGGGTGAAAGTGCACACAGTTGAGTGACGCAGTGCAATGATTCTTGTTTTGGTTGGTGTTGGCAATATGCTATTAATTTATTTCAGGAATTTACTGCTTGCTCTCGCTATTTTTTTTGTGGTATTGTCTGTTTACGGGAGTCAGAGTGTGACGGCTCGTCACAGTAACTATGGTGTGATGGAGGAAGTTTCTTTTTGTGAGTTTCGTGGTTATAGTTCGCGCATAGTCTGAGCTTTATGTGTGAAATGCAGATCGAGTATAGGAAGAAGTAGCGGGATTGCTTTGATGGTAACAGAGAGAGAAGGGTAAAGCGGTGACAGGGTTTGATCTGTATGTTGGTAATAACGGGTTTGCAATTATTTTGTCCAATGACTTTATTTTCTATTTCCTTCTTTTGTTTGTTTTGCATGATTCGAATCAATCCAAAAGTCCAAAGAGTCTGTCATTAGGTTTTAAAATTTTGTCTTTTAATTTGTTTCTATTATGTTCTTTGTTTAGAGTTACGTTGAATATGATGATGCAGGGCTTTGCAATTATTTCTGGATTCTTATTTCATAATGAATACTTGTCTTGTGATAAGGGTGCCTTCTATTTATAGTGGATATTGAAGGTGGAGATTTAGGGTGTGTAGTATGTGATTGCTCGGTTGAGGAAAAGTGAATAACTAACTGTAGAACGGATAAAGAGCTTGTGAAGATAAATAATATTTTATTTGTTATTATTTTTGCTTATGTGTTCTTTCCAGTTGTGGAATTTGAGGGATATTGTGATTTCCATTTTTGTGGCACTATTTTCCAATGTACCACTATTATATAACCAAGGAACATATTTATTTTCTTTGATTCATTAGCTATGTGGAAATGCAATTAAAAAAATTACTAGAGGCATAAGTTTCCAAAATTTGATGTCCTTAAAAAGGGAATTTAAATCCCCCAAAAAATTTTTTGGCATTTTTTTTGTTTTATAACAATGAAGATTTGTGTAATGAAAATTAAAAAGAAAAAAGGTTGATCTGAGAACCGTTTAGGTACTTACTGTTTGAAGTTTGACAAAATTAATTGATTTGGAATGTTAATGAAAGTGTTACATGCCTATATTAGGTTTAACTGTAGTGTATGAAAGGGTATAGTGGGGTGGAGTCGTTGGGGTGGAGCATAGGGCCACTCTCCACGATAATTGAGACGTGCAGATCACGGTAAGAGATAGCACTTTATGTGTGGGGGCATAGGGGTTGTAACTGGATTGTTAATCTGGTTGTTGCATGTCGTATGCACGAGAGGGAAAGAGGTAGAAGGAGCTTGCCGTGGATATCTGTGTAGTGGTGCTCTTGGCTATCGTGTACGCGATGGTGATGCCACTATGTGATTAGATCGGTCTAGTGAGTTTATTTCCTTGTCTTGTGTTTTGTATTGTGTTGACCATGTGATTGCGCAATAAAAGAGACATTTCTTATGTGTATTATAAGGAGAGGATTTAGTGTGTGGAAAGAAAAGGAAGCAATGAGTAGTATGTTGATGCGTGACGGGGCTGTGCATAGTCAGCAGACTAAGAGGTGAGCGCTTTTGGATAAGATCTGCCTCCAACTATTATGTGTTCTGGAGGGTGGATAATATGAAAAGAGGCAGGATCAGTGAAGTAAGGCATTTGTTGTGTGTTGGTAGCAGCTACAGACACTGGATGTTGCAAATTACATATAGGTGACGAGTGCGTTCTACCGTTAACGTAGCTGATATTATGATGCGTTATGTTAGATAAGTCGGCATGGGGAAGTAAATGGTGATCTTTCAATAGGATTTCCTGAATTGCAGGTCATGCTAGGTCGAATGAGTGGCCGATGTTGAAATTACGTATTAGTTCTGCTGGTGCGATGCATTCCTTTATGGTGTTGCTGTACTTCTTTATTTATATAATCAAGGAGGCCCGAATGTCGATGGATGTTGCTGCTTTATGTACATTCTTCTCTAGATGGAGTGAGTTGCACTCTTAGGCTCACGGGCCTTATCAGATATTTCAAGAAGTGAGAAAAAGAGATGAAAAAGGTTCACTACTATGCCGTTGAAAGAATATGGAACTCAGGTCAGATACGTCGCTATATCTCTGTGCGTGCCCCTATATGAGTCCTTATTAGTAAACGTCAGATAAGGATGTTTTAATGGAGCGAGAGGGCAGATAATTGATGACCGACGGGAGGTGATCCACGCAAGGGATGGTGATCCGGTTACAGAGACATGTGGCGGCTTTTTTTATTTAATGAAAGAAAATTATTTTTAGTAAATGGTTAGGAGATCTGCACGACCAGATTGAGTATTGTTGTATATTATATTATGATTTTAAAAGGCAACGATGATAATACTCCAAAAAGAGT
>JBAPGN010001591.1:8605-20311 GCA_037355405.1 Vitis amurensis | reverse complement strand
CGTCTTTTAGGGTTTTCAGATGAGTTGGTTCGCAGTACCATTAGCGACTGTTGGAGGTTAGTACTTTTCTGTCCTAATTGTTCTGTTTGGTTGCGTGGAAAATGTGGGAAAGCTAAAATGAAACAGCAACTCCAGTCAAATGGTTGTAACGTCGCGTTTGGCTGCTACTTGCCGCAAAATGAAAGGAAACGAGAAGGGAAGAGAAACGGAACTTTGGATGCTGTGCTTTTTATTGTTTTGTTCTCCACAAAAATAGTATTCAACCCGCCTCACCCAAATGGTCTTTTTAGTTCTCAGACTCAGACTCATTCCTGGAAGGTGAGTTTGCCTTTTACCATTCTCAGGATCATGTTTGGTCGCTGAGGAAACTGAGGTTAATGGAAGAACAATGAAATGTTGAAAATATTATTTGTTATTTCACGATAAATTTAGTGAATGTTTTGTTTGTTTGAGTCTTAAACAATGAAATAGCTACCTTTGGATCACTGAAAAGTGAGGGAAAAGACCATGGAAATGAAAAGGAAAGGGAAGAAAAAGTAGGGGAAAATAAAAGTTTTAAGTCCAATTTTATTTTCATTTTACGGAAACAAAGACAAAAATTTAATACCTAAAGTTTAATTTTCAGTATATTTTTGTTTCTATTGACATCAAACGTTAAAATCTTAAGACATTTTTCTATATCTTTTGCTCTTTCCCTATAACTTTTCAAGATTTAAATGGAGTGTAAGGGAACCAAGGTGATAATTGGGCCAGAATGGGGTGAAACACCAACCCCGATGAAGGCATAATTCAATACAAAGTCTTTGGTGCAACTCCTGAAGGGTGGAGACTTTTTCAACAGGCCAGTTGCAAATTACCCTTTTCTCACATTTTTGAGGCAGCCAAATGGTCGATGAATATCTATTTGTGGTTTGTGTTTTGTTTGACCACTAATGGGGCTTCCTTTTAGGTTTATGATGGAGATGCTGGGTGGCTTTTCATTGAAGAGGGTTCTTACAAGCTCCTAATTGACACCATTCTTGATGAACAAGAGAATGGTTTGTTGAAGGTAATTTGATTATTGCTCTGTAATTTGTTTTCAACTTTTCCTACATGCTTGGTTTGGATTGCTTGGAATGCTGTGGAGAAGAAAAATAAAGCTTGGGTTTCAATTTTTCTGTCTTGTTGGCAACTAAAATGAGGCATCCTGAATAGTTTGTTTTTATTTTATTTTATTTTATTTATGGAAACAACATCTGGAAAAGAGGTAGACATGAAGTGTTGGATCTAGAGCATATCGTGCCATTCTCTTTTTTAAAATGTAGACAAAGGGACTGAATATCCAGAAAGACATGACAGAAGATAGACTAAGATATTATGTGATTGCCCACACCAGGGTATGCCATGGGCAAAGATGATCTATGAATTTATGTAATTAATATTGTAAGGCAATTTTTTTTATTAGGATTTTCAAAGCACTTCTATTACTTTTAAAAAGAAATGGTATTGATTTTAGGTTTTAAAAGTGAGAAAAATAGTTTCAAACTGCTAACCAAACAGTAGCTAAGTGCTTCAGTGTTGCCAAACACAAATGAAAAATACCGACATCCTCATCTTGGAACTATTATATTCACCAACCTTGGCTTTGAAACCCTTGGTCTGAAAATTAGTCTTTATCGAATCTCCCAATTTGATATGTAGTACACACTTTCAAGTTGCAATAAATCAATGTTGATATTTGGTACAAATGCCTATGGAATTCGGTTTAGTTGAAGTGCCAGCAAGACAGCTCTTGCTGTGCTGTGTGACAAATTTCTCCATTCCCCATATCAGCATTAGGTGGGTCTCATACTTTGATGATATGACACCCATGTCCGCTCCTGTCCAATGTGGTTTGGACAATAATAAGTTACTTCAAAAAGGCTGCAGAATGATTTTTTTTTTTTTTTTTTTTGTTCTGGTTATTGGGAAGGAGAAGACATAACTTTTGATGGGTGGAGTGATTGAAGTTGATTGTCCAAGAATCAAAGCTTTGTTCACATGCTTCTGCAGTTCAATCAGGAATACTAATCTTTGCTTTCTTGGGTTTGTTGTAAGATTGGGATTGGGTTTGGGTTTGTGTTTGGCCACTGGGAGCTCATACTTTGTTTTTCTTTTGGCTTTGATGTGCCGTGTACACTTCCCTTGTTTTTGTTTGCAACCCATTTTGTTAGGCCCTCTCTTTACCATAGGAAAAAAGTAGAAGAGCACATGGAACTAAAGGAAGGTCCTTGGAATGGATTCCTAGTTCTTTTGATAAGAATGAAAACAAGATATAAACTCATTAATTATATGTTTCTTTTGTGCTATAACTTTGCTGAAAAACTTGAATCCAATATAGTACAATTTATTGTTTGAACTGTGCAACTTTCTTTATCTATTTCACATTCTTATTTCAATGACCAATCCTTGTTGTAGATAGACCAATAAAAGGTGATACATGGTTTCGTTATCGATCCATTATTAATAACATGTAGTAGAGATCAAAGGACATTTGATGATGACCATATGATGCATAACAAAATGAAAAATGATGTGAAGTAAAGATAAATAGGAGCATGTGATTTACAAATAGAACTATTTTGTCACCAGGCACCATAGTGAAATGAAGTGTAGCCAATTTAGGAGCATGTACAAAATGCGGTTAACATATTTTACTATAGGCAACAAAGAGATATAGGCAAGCTTTGGAGGTGTCATTTCTCTGTTCTATTTTCTTTTGATCCAAGAAGTCTTTGGATGTAGCTCCAACATCATTATTTGGCTTCATAGATTGTTTGAGTCCTTACTAAGATTTTGGTATTGGTTTGTTGATCCCCATAAGGCACTCTTAGCATACTTCCAGTGTATGATGGTTGTGCTCCTTTTGTTAGTTGAAATTTCTAATAAACTCATTCTTGCCTATTAAAAGAAGTATAAAAGATATTGGGAGAGCCCAACAAAAGGTGGGCTTGATGCTCTATAAGAAAGTTTATAAAGAAGCCAACAAAAGCAAAAACTAAAAATGAAAACAAAAGGCAGAAACCCAGCCTTAAACCTCCCCAAGCTATCTAAAATATAAAGAAAAAAAGTAGAATTCTAAATTCCGACTAGAATCCCTTATCAGGGCTCTAAGAAAGAATGTTCAACTCCAATGTGGAATGCTGCAAATAAAAAATCTAACCATTCTGCTTTTATGCACTGGAACATATATAGAAGGGCAAACTTCTGCATTCTCCTTCCTTACCAATATAAGTACAAGACTCACAAACCAGGAGTCTTTAGTCTACTAAAGACTAAGTGAAGATCCAGAAGGAAGACCCCAAGCCACTCTTAACATGGTGAGACTCAAATTTTTTTTGATAGGTAACATAGTAAAGATCAATGACCACAACAACACACAGAAATGCAATGCAATCATAGGGTAATAATCTTCTTCTCCTTATGCACCCCAATACTTAATGCATCTCTGGATTTGTGGCAGGATTTTGAGGATCCAAAGATATTTTGGACTAGGTGTCAATTTTCTTAGTTGAGGTGGTAGAATTTTGCCACTTGTGGCTGAAGTGGGATGGCTTGGTGGTTCTGGCTTGATGGCTGGAGCAAGACTAACCGAGCTAGTTGCATGTTCTATCCCATAGTCAAAATGGATCATTTTCTTGCCTCGATCCTTTGAAGGGAACAAGGGCTGAGTTGTGACATTTACACAATTTTGTTGTATTTTACCTTGGACATGTGTAGGGTATTTATTAGCTCCTAGTAGGAATCTTCATAGCGAATATTGGTCATAGAGTTGACATATCAAGTTTTAAATGGTAACTGTCAACATTTTTACAAATAAGCCTCTCTCAATCAAAGAAAAGCACTTTTGGAAATCCATAGGGAAACTTTCCCAAGTTCTGATGATCTTTTAGAACTTTTCTGAGAGAGGCTTTATTATAATGATAAGAGAAAGAGAGGGCCTTAAAGTCTTTATGTTGAATCCTACATTCTTTACCAAGAAGGCTGAAGACTTGGAATACAGTTCAAAGAGTTCCATGACAACCTTCAAACCAAAGAAGTCAGAGATCTCAAAGACAGTCCATTGTTTTCCTCATAGCCTTCCCACTACTTTCTCCCTTGGATATTCTTCCCTCAGTTGCTTCATTCAGTTCAAGTTGAATATCCTTATGTTGTTATGTCACCTATTCATTAACTTGAGAATGTTCTTGGGCATTGATTTCTATGTTAACTTTTCAAAGAGAATGTTGAGAGAGAGAGAGAGAAAGAAGAAAAACCTTAATTCTCATTCATGTAATCTCTACTTACAATTGAGAGATATATATATATATACAAGGCTAGGAGTCCTAACTACCATACATGTGACCTATATTAACAAGGAAAGATAATATACTATAAATACATTATATTCAACACTCCCCCTCAAGCTGGAGCATATACGTCATATGCACCAAGCTTGTTACAAATATATTTAATCCTAGGACCTCTGAGAGATTTAGTGAAGATGTCTGCTAGTTGATCATTTAAATTAACAAAACTTGTAGCAACACATCCTGATGCGATCTTCTCTCTAATGAAATGACAGTCAACTTCAATATGCTTGGTCCTTTCATGAAAGACTGGATTGGATGCAATATGTAATGCGGCCTAGTTATCACAGATGAGTTTCATCTGTTCATCCTTTCCAAATCTCAACTCCCGAAGAAGATGTCTCAACCATATGAGTTCACATGTTGCCAAAGCCATAGCTCGATACTCGGCTTCAGCGCTAGATCCGGCCACTACATCTTGTTTCTTACTCTTCCAAGATATTAGATTACCTCCAATAAAAACACAGTACCCTGAAGTGGAACGTCTATCTGTGGGTGAGCCAGCCCAATCTGCATCTGTGTAACCAACAACCTGAGTATGACCTCTGTTTTCGTACAATACACCTTGGCCTGGTGTACTTTTGATATATCGAAGAATGCGGATTACGACATCCCAATGGCTATCACATGGTGACTGTAGGAATTGACTAACAACACTCACAGGAAAAGAAATGTCTGGACGAGTAATGGTGAGATAGTTCAATTTACCTACGAGCCGTCGATATCTCCCGGGGTCTCCTAAAGGCTCCCCCTGTCCTGGTAGAAGTTTGACATTCGGATCCATAGGTGTGTCTACTGGTTTACAGTCTAACATACCGGTTTCTTCCAGGATGTCTAAAGCATACTTCCTTTGGGAAAGGACCACACCAGAACTGGATTGAGCTATCTCAATTCCCAAGAAATACTTGAGTTTCCCCAAGTCTTTGGTCTGAAAGTGGGTAAAAAGATGTTGCTTTAGTTTCTGAATACCATCCTGATCACTGCCTGTAATGACGATGTCGTCCACATAAACAACCAGATAAATACACTGCCCCAAGGAGTTATGATGATAGAAAACTGAATGGTCTGCTGTACTGCGAAGCATGCCAAACTCTTGAACAACAGAACTAAAACGGCTAAACCTGCACACTAAACCAGACTCCCCCTGAGCAACAAAACCAGGAGGTTGCTCCATATAAACTTCCTCGGCAAGATCACCATGAAGAAAGGCATTTTTAATATCCAACTGATAAAGAGGCCAAGAACACATAGCAGCCATGGAGAGAAGCAAGCGGACAGAAGCAATCTTGGCAACAAGGGAGAATGTGTCACCATAATCAGAACCATAAACTTGAGTATTGTCTTTAGCAACTAAGCGGGCCTTAAGGCGATCAACCTGACCATCAGGACCAACCTTAACTGCATAGACCCAACGACAACCAACTGTAGATTTACCAGAGGGTAAAACAACAAGATCCCAAGTGCCATTAGAGTGCAGAGCAGCCATTTCATCCACCATTGCCTGTCGCCAGCCTGGATGGGAAAGAACTTCATGGGTGCTCTTTGGAAGAGAAACAGAGGATATAGCAGAAACAAAAGCAGAATAGGGTGAAGATAATCGATGATAACTCAAAAAATTGTAAATAGGATGAGGATTACGAGTAGAGCGAGTACCTTTCCGAACAGCAATGGGTAAGTCATTAGGAGAAGGCAGAGTCGGGGCAGGTGAAGCCGAAGGGATAGGAAGTGAGTCAGCAGGTGCCTCAGCAAAAGGGAGAGGAGCAACGACACGAGGGCGACGATGATAAACCTGAAGTGGTCGAGGAGGCATAGCATCAGGTGGGGAGACAATGGGAATGGGCAAGACTTCAGAAACAGGATGAGACTCAGAAGTGGTGGAAAAGAATGGTGAGTCTTTAAAGAAGGTGACATCAGCGGAGATAAAGTATCGATGAGTCTCAAGGGAATAACAACGATAACCCTTCTGAAGTCTGGAATATCCCAAGAAGAGGCACGTGCAGGGATTGAAGTGGAGAAAAAGTAGTCGGAGCTTCGCCGGAAAGACTGTTTGGAGGGCCGACGGAGACAAAAATCCCCAAAAGAGGTACGTGCAGGGCTCGGATGGGAGAACCAGGGAGGTAGGGAGGCTGGTCGGCGTCAGGCGAAGCTGGAGGAGGAGGCGCGTCGTCGGAAAATGCCTCACGCGCCGACGCGTGAGATGCAGCCGCCGGCCGGAAAATGGCGCGTGGCCGGCGCGTGGATGCTCTTTTGGTGCCAGTGTCTTCACAAAAGTTGGAGATCTCCTCCAGGCGCTCCTTCTGGTATGGTCGGTGTCGGAAAAATAGTTCGCCGGAAATTTCGCCGGCGGTGAGTGGTTTCTAACGACGATCCGATTGACCGGAAAGTATTGGGAGATGGGGAAGGTGACCGGAAAGAAACACGGTCACCGGAAGGTTTCCCGGAGTTGATGACACGGGAAACAGGAAAGAATTAGGTTTTCTTCCTTGGCTCTGATACCATGTTGAGAGAGAGAGAGAAAGAAGAAAAACCTTAATTCTCATTCATATAATCTCTACTTACAATTGAGAGATATATATATATACAAGGCTAGGAGTCCTAACTACCATACATGTGACCTATATTAACAAGGAAAGATAATATACTATAAATACATTATATTTAACAGAGAAGAACCCTGGAAACACAGATTTTGTCAAAGGTTCATATTAGAGTCTCTTTCCAAACCTTCTTGCATCTTTTCCCACAAAGGATCCATGCCACCTTAACACTTGTACATGCCATCCTTGCTCTTGATATTTAAGGGAACCATGTTGGATAAAAGGAAAGGAAACCACAACTCAAAGATTGATAAGTCAAAAAAATGCATTATTTGCTATGGATTGAATGACACTTTATAATCTAGTGCATTTAAATTCAAAAGATCGATTTCCTGCTTCTGCAAAGGGTGGAAGGAAAAGGCTCATCTGCTCTCTTCGGTTAAGCTGTCCATGACACGAATGCCTCTTTCCTGTAAATATCTATTCACCATTTCCTGGTCTTGTGTCCTCTAATAGCAGTCACATCTAGAATATGGAATCTAGCTCATAGTTGGTCTGTCCAACCCCTCTTCTGTCTGATGAGAATCGGGAATACCTTGCTAGCGAAGTAAGCAAGAAAAGAGATGCCATTAGTTTAATTAAAAGGCACCCTTCTATTTTCTCGCCTGTTCCTGATGGCAATTTAGGATACTGGAATTCCTTATTTATATATTTGTTTTTAAATTTGATTCATTTTTTTTTTTTTGGTGGCATAAGATGTTATATGGCTTACTTTATGGCTCTCTTGTGCACGACTGAGTGAACAAGTGGTGGACAATATGCAAAGTCCTGTCACTGGTAAAAAAAGAGAAATAAAAAAACAATGCCAAGCTAACATTTACTTTTTGTTTGAATGATTCACTTTTGAAGGGTGATTCATTAGAAGGCAATGCAAGAGATGATAATGACACGTCATCTGCTGCTATGCCCTCGACTGGAGTTGAAGACGCAACATCACAGACCAATGAAATAGGTAATTTGGACTAGATGCTCATCTTTTCAAGTAATTGTGTTAAATTTTATCTGCAGTTGATGCAGCCCTTGTAATCTTTATTGGTTTGCATCTTTGACAAGAATGTTAACATCCTTGTTTTCAATTTTATTGTACTCAACCAAACAACAAAAGTTAACATATTTGACAAGAATGCATTTCCTTGAAACAAAACCGAAAAGAGTGCATCCAAAGTTCAAACAGCCTCATATGACCATCATTTTTACTGCAGTATGAGCACTGTTTTGCAGGAAGTGAAAGACTGTAATCCACCAGCTGCAGAAGAAAGAACCCCAATGAGAGAGACATCAGTTTGGACCAAAACCCCTCTTCACACTCCTCCACACTTGATCAGCTCCTCAGCACCAATAGATAGTCTTCTAATGCCAAAGCGCAACGTTTCGTGGTGACAGTGAAATGATCCTAATATATTGATACCAAGCAACTTTACCAGCTACAATTATGCAATTGAAAACTGATACGTGGTACGGATACAAAATAGCAAAAGCAGGTGGGATGGAAGCCAGAATGAAACCTTTTTGGTTTTCAGTATCTTTTTATGTTTTCGTTTCAGTAGAAGAATGACTTCTATTTATGGTTTTTTGTAAGCTTTTACATGAAGTTATTGGTTCCTATGGAGAAAGTGAAAAAAATATTTACAATAGGAGGAAGGAAATAATTTTATTTATTTATCTCCTCTTAAAATTCCTGGAATTTAATTTTTTTTTTTGGACATTTTCTATACAATTCAAACAAACGAGAACAATTTTGAAAACCAAAAATGTAGATGACAAGAAGATGCTTTGGAGAAGGTCTGAAATGTAGGAGGAGATGGCTCAGAGAATCCTTGGAAGGTTGAAATATGGAATGGAAATGACAACCAAACCCACTATACTTCTCTCACAAGCACATTGCACCCAAGATAAATGACACATGAGATCATGGAATAAAACATAAAGCCACTGTCCTTTTTTAAGAAAAAAAACTTAGGATTAAATGCAAAATTGTTTAAATAATATTCTTTATTAAAAATAAAAAAAGTATTTACTTAGAAAATATGTTTAATTAAATTCTTTTAAAGATAAAAGAAGTATGAATTGTGTTTGTAAAAGTTATAGTTTTTTAGGAAGAATAGTCAATAAATTGTTTTTTCATTATTTAAGTTCCCAACAAAGATTTTTTTTTTTTAAGGTTTTGAAAAATTTCACACAAAAATAATAAAGAAAAAAGAATTCCTATAATGATTAAATTATAGATGAGGAAAATTTCTTAGTCCTTCTCTCTTTTTATATTTTTTAATTACATTATTTTTGCATTATCCAAATATAATTTCTATAAAAAAACAAACATAATTTAAATAATTAGAAATTTATTTTAGCTTATATTAACAAAATTTGTACATATTAAGAATAAAAATACTATAGAGAGAGTTAAAATATGATAAAATTTACTTTCCCTAAATACAGTTTTTACTTTTTAACTTTATATCTCAACTAAAATTTATTCCAAAGTTTATGATGTGTCAAAAAATCTCAAATTTGTAAAAATATATATCTAAGTAGTAACTAATTTTTAATAAATATAATGAGTGAATAGAGAATAGACTATTTCTCATTATAATTTAAAATAACAAACTGAAAATCTAGAAATTTAGAAAAAATCTAAAAACTACCATAGCCGTTTAATCTGTGCAGCCGTCACATGTGTCATAAGCTGATTGGTGGAGCGAGGTTCGCAATTCGATGAGAAAGTGAGATTAGGCGGGGCTAGAAGCACTACAACGAACAAAAGCGAACGGATAATTCCATTTGAAGTCCCGAAAACCTGCAAATCTCTATTCTCTTCTCCCTCCAAAAACCCTAATTTCTTTAGTCTCTAATAATTCCTAGAATTCAGAGCTTCAATGGTGTCCATTTCTCTGTGAACTGGAGCTTCTTGTGAACACAAAGCCATGAATTTTCCAGCAACTTTTCGCGGGAATTTCAATCCCTTCTCGCACTGCAGTTCTTGCTGTGATCTTCGCTTTCAGCCCTTCCTTTCTTCTCCGATGTCTCGGCGCCAAATCGATTTCGTATCACAATTTTGCAGTGCACCATGGTTTCAAGGATCATGTTTGTTATGTGTGTTTTTTAGGTGCTATATGATGGAGACGTGTTTGCCAGAGTAATTTCGTTGTCCGGGTGTTCGGAGTAGTGATGAATCCGCACGTGAAAACGCGTGGAACGAACAAAAGTATAGTCTCTTGCAACAAATCCTGTTTGAATGATGTTTGGTTTCTGATATTATTTAGGTTAGGGTCTCGAAGAGGCCAATGATTGTTTGCGCGTACTGAGACAGACGGAACCGGAAAACAATAACGATGAGGTATTTCAGTGCATTTTCTTATTTTGAGGCGTCTTCAATAATGAGTCATTCCACCTTGAAATGATCCTTTCTTCGTTCAGTCAGTCATAGTTAATGATAGGATCGTTGATGTCTCATGATTTTCAATTGTATGAGATTACTTCTGAATATCAGTTTGAAGGAAACAACTCTTCAATTTGATGTGATTTCTGCTCTTTTTTTTTTTTTTTCCCTTCACATTTAGTAACATTATCACTTTAATATTGAATCATATCTCCAATTTCTCAGGAAAAAGCACATGAAAATGAGGAATTGCCACCTTCACTGATTTCAACTGTGCAAAATGACCACAAGCTCATTCTCAAGCCTCTAGTGGCTATCAAAGTAATTTTTTTTCTTTCTAAACTCAACTAGGTTCTGATTTGTAATTCATAATTTTTATTTGGAATTTCTACATTTTATGATTTTTTCCAGACAAAGACCAGTTTGTAATCATAATCGTATGCTATGGGGACAAACATGTTAAATAGTATATCAGGAAACTGAGGCCAAGGCATGTTCAGTATTTCTTTTTTTCCAACAGACTGCAGCTAAGGAGTGGAGTTTTTCCTAGATTTGTCTTTTTTAAAGTGATGAAAGAGGTGTGTGTCAACCATTATAATAGATAAAAATACGTTTCACATCGACTGCTTTTGGTTAGAATGATACTTGGTTGCAAAAAATAAAACTCACTTGATTATTTTTTCATATATGGTGCTGAGAAACTATGCTCCCTTGAAGTTGCTTTGCAACATAATCCAAATGAAGGTACAGACTTTATTCAACAAAAAGTCGTTTTCTAGTTCATTGCATTTGCTACTTTTTTTTTTTTTGATAAGTAAGATGTATGTATTATGAAAAGGTTGCTAAATTAGTGTTAAGATGCACAAAAAGAGACAATCAACCCCTTACAGCTGAAACAAAAAAACTGTCCTACAAAATGTACAAAAAACGACCACTTCCCTCGCGGTCATTGCATTTTGCTCTCTTAAGTGAAGTTTGTCCATTAGCCTGCATTCATTCTATGAATAAAAATTAGCTACTAATGTTCATGTGAACTTGCATTCCATTACGGTTCTGCATGGAATCCTACATGAATCATCATGCCTTTAGCGTCTATAAATAGCAACACCAAACTTGAGGCTGTCGTTCGAGAGCAAGGAAACCAATTTCAGTGGAAAGGAATAACTGTATTTCCCTCTCAGCAATAATTGCATTAAGGTTTTGTTGAAACAGGATTCTGAGAATTTAGAAGTGCAGTGATCACCTTCCAGGTGTGAAGTGATTATGATTTTATCTGTATGTTCTTATTGTATTGGAAACCTAAAATTTTTCTCTTCTTTATAATATGACTACTTACTATATTTTTTTATTCTTTTTTTTATTACCA
>JBAPGN010001590.1:0-18545 GCA_037355405.1 Vitis amurensis | reverse complement strand
GAACCTCAGATTCTTCATCTGGCAATGACTCCATACTCTCATATATCTGCTTCAGCCTGTGCTTTATTACACCAAAGGCACCAGTGTAAGGAATAGTAATCCTCTGGGTGACATTTGCCGTGGATAGCTGCGAGAAGACATTAAGATCGTCAGGTGCCATTATCTGATAAGTGAACCCTTTCTTTACCAAAAAAACCACTGACGGTTTCACCAACTCCTGGGGTCTTTTCTGCCAGCCTCCCGATGGTCTTTGCCATTTTCTCAGGGTTGAAATACATTTCAACTGACTGACGGTTCTTTGGGGAAATAATTTTGATGTTGCGGTCAGCAAACTAGGTGATAAGCTTCTGTTTGAGCCTCCCCATCTCATTAGCTTCTCCATGGACAAGCATGATGTTAGGTGGCATAAGCTCCCTCAAGAACGTACTTGACTGTGCAAAATCTGCATGGGCAGAGAAAGAAATGTAATGGACCTGCATGTTGAGGGGAGCAGTAAGACCATTCATTAAAGTAACTTCCTTGGGTTCATTGATGATGGTTTTTGCCAATGTCCCTTCCACGACATACCCAGGTATAACACATGCATTTTTCTTATCAGAGAGCACCACATATCAAAAAGTTGTCTTGACAACCCACTCGGAAGCCCACTCAGGCTCGCCATAACCACTGAGGGACCTACATCATTAAAATTCTCAATGCTCTTTAAAGGTGATATGTGCTTGAAGTCAAAAGGATTCGAATTTGCAAATTGGTTGCAGATCCTCTCATTCATGGAATTGATGTATGTCTGGTAAACAGCCATGCACCTTTTTGCAAGGGGGGAAGCATAATATACGGGGATGTTATGGAGCTCAGGATGGTTAGACCAATACTCATCAAGGATAAGGAGGAGTTCTTGGGCATGACCTAGAGCAAATGCAGGGATTAGAACACGACCCCCTTGAGAAATGGTTGAGTGGATGACATCTGTGAAGCACTTTTCTCGCACATGCCAAGGCTGATGGAGTTGGACACCATAAGTGGATTCAATTATGCAAATATCAGGGGAGAACCGTGGGATCTCAGCAGCACGGAGATGACGATCTTCTTCACGAGAATAGTCTCCACTGTAAAGTACTCGGACACCAGCAATATCAACCATAAACATGGCAGCACCAAGGACACGGCCAGCTGTGTAACACCAAAATCGTATACCATTTACTTCTAAAGTCTGGTGGAAATCAATAACCTGCAGAAGGGAGATTTAATTACAGTTACAGGAAGATTAAATGAGATGATAAAATTAAGCTACATATCTAAAGTCAATTGTTGTAAATGGCCCAACATTCTGCAATAGACCAGGATTATATGCAACCAATATTTTGGCATATGAGATACACACCATATTGCTTTTTTTAGTGAACAAGTTTTATATTTTATTAGATTAGTTATGTGACAATTTTGAAACTAAATTCAGAACAATAGAAAAAATGCTGTTGTGGAACACAAAACATGAATTAATATTAGAAGTATTGTCATTTAAATCTTAATAGATTAATTCCTACTATGTTAGTTTTATTTACCAATATCTCATTATGTCCAGAACTGAAGACAAAACCCATCTGTTCTAATAAAAGGTAAGTACAGAAAGTCCACAGATGTTATAGAGACCTAAAACAGTAGTACTTAGGTAGAATCTATGATTCAGGGTATGAATGTCAACAGTAGAAAGATTAAGGCTTAAGGACAAGGTAGTAGACGTTTATGCACTATTAATTTCAAATTAGAGACCCAAGATAGGACAGTAGAGCTAATCACAAATTTAAATAACTGGATTTAAGCTAATCCGTGATACATGGACCATTGTGACCATAACTTTTTTTTTTACATTGTGACCATAATTTTTTAGGCCTTCAAAAATGGAAGTACAAGAGAAGGATGAGAAATCCTTCCTTATTGTACGAAACCTGATCAAAACAGAGGAAAAGAAATACTCTCAAATAAACACCAAAGCAACTTGACATTGCGATTTTAACACTTTGGATCTACACGTTGACATCCAATCAAGCTGAATTATGTTGACAAATTCATGCCTTAAAACGGATGGTTACATTAAAGGCACAACCATAATATTACATCACATGCATCAAGTTATCAGAAATTCACAACTAACATTAAAAGGAAAAAAAAAAAAAAAAAATACAAACCCTTCCCATCCCCTAACCACTTGAGCCAGGCCTCAAGGGCACCAAAGGCCTCATTCAACATGACATACAATAATACCTAACAAACCTTCTCAATTAGGGTATTAGACAACTAATTAGGAACTATAGAATCCTAATGCTCTTTTAAACTAAGAACACTTTCCAGGTAAGATGTTATGAGTTCTGAGAAAGCAACAAGTTCACAAAAAGTTACAAAAAAAAAAAAAAAAAAAACAATGCTAACATTGTCAAGGCATAAAAGAGAGCAACAAACAGCATTAGGATAGTTGATGAAAGACAAAAATAATCCACATAAAAGAGTAAAACAAGTAGCATTGGATTTCCTTTTTCTTTTTTATTCTTTTTTTTCTGTTTTTGGTGGGGGGTGGGAGGTTTGGAAGGGATGGGGAGATACATAAATATATGTAAGAAAAGCCCCAATGTAAAATGGTGAACACAGTACATTGGAAGTACAAGTAGCATTGGAGTATTTGATGGTGAGAAATATGAAAAGATTTCCATGACTGGGAGTTATTTCTAGTTGATACTTGTTTAGCTCAGTGCCTTTGGTGAGAGAAAATGCATAGGATCTTTGAAGGTAAAGAGGTTTTTGCAGTTGAGGAAAAAAAAAAAAAAAGAAAAATAGAAAGTTTTGGTCATTGTTCCAAATCCAAGTTTCCATGGAATACAGTACTCAATTCTTATGCAATAAGGGTGGAACAACATTATTATATTCCTCTGGATAACAAGAAATATTAACTACAATAAAACTTAAAAGATAACATTGACAAAAATTTTAAAACCAAAGAATAAAAAGATGAAAAAAGCCAAATCAAAGTCCCTCACCACCAACCAAGGAAAGGGATGCATTTAGATTAGCTTCAAAACCAGTTTGGACTTGAGGAGAAATATTACGAGCCTTAAAAAAATGGAGATTGAAACTATAAACAAAAATAAACACACCTCAATTTTATCCATGGAGCAAAGAATGTCTTGTTCATCATACAACATATCTTCAACTCAAACTTCGCTCACTTTCACATAATCAGACAAAAGCAACTTGTAGATAGCCTTCGTTGCATGAGTCATAAAAACTCGGCCTTTGAATGTGGTCTAATGAACAAATTCAAATATTTTAGCTTATTTAAAAACATATGCAAAGTTATTGCATAAAATTTGATTAAGAAAATGGCCAACCTTCTTCAGGAAATATGGAAGGGATGCAGCATGATCCAAGTGAAAGCTGCACAGGAAATGCAAGACATTACAATGCAATAAAGTGGAGAGAACATCTAAAAGGACGGGCAGTTTCACATGAGAAAGTAGAGTAGATAGCCAAAAAGAAAAACTAAAGATGAAAGTTCCACCAAAAAGTTTCAAGATCTACAAAAGTTCATTGACAAGACAGACATGCAAGATATCAAATGAAATGATTGTTAAGAAGATATGCTGGTCCATACCACAACTAAGGGCACTGCTCAGTGATAAGTATGTGATTACAATAAATCCATTTACTGAGAAGAAAACAATGCTGAGAAAAGCAATGGGAACCTCAACATAATCAAAGAAGGTGAATGATTGGGGTTTTTCTGAAGGAATTTTAGCTGATAGATTCGATTATTTGTAACCTCTCGTGCTCTCACGTATGAAAGTACATGTTCAAGTTTGTGTATGGACACTTTATGCAGAGATGAAAAGGGGTAGGTCCATTAACCCTTCATCCCTCCAGAACCCCAGAAAAGGAACTTGTAATGGCCAATGGCCTTTGTATAGAGTGATCCCTCTAATACAGCTACAGAGAATACTCTCACAACGATGCTTATAGTAGTAGATCACTAACTATTGATATGCTTTCGACCAATTCAAGAACATTCATCAGCCATGTAGTCAGAATTTCAACTGGAGTAAAGTTGGGCTCAAGAAAGTGTACTCATAGCCAAAAAAATCTCAAGGCCAGACTAGAGCCCAGGGATAGATTTCAATTTTAGGAAGCTATTTCATATGAGGAAAGGAATCTCCAAGAGTTTATTCCTTGAGAAAGAAGAAATATTAGCAAATGGAATGAAGAAGCCATTGAGAAGCAGAAGATATTCAGACGATGGCTTAAAATTTGGGTGGTAGATGTAGTCTCATTCCTTTAAAGATATATCTGCAGTGCTCCTAATAGCATCAGATATTGATAAGAGAAGATACGGATGGAGCACTTGCAGCTGGTTCCAGTCAAATCTTTATATGCTTTAACAATAGTTGTTTGGTCACTTTTTCTAAGTAAGGCCATTCAGGACAGAATTCATTCCACGATTTTTATTTTTATTTTTTTTGCCAGAAAAATGACCATACCCAGGTATATAGTCCAATATAAAAGAACAATCATGATATTCTCTAAATTTCATTTCTTCATTCAGCAGATCACAGTTATAAAAACAAATAACATTACAATATTCAACAAGGAAAAAGAACACACTGTGTCACCAAAAGGACTCAATGGTTGAAGGATCAATCTCATCAAAGGATGGCAAAGCAGCCATGCCTGAGTATGCAGGATGAATTCCACAGTCAAACTATCATCACAGAACAGGAACAAAATAGAAACAAACAAATTAAAAATAATGTTGAAATCGAAGTATAAAATAAAAGAAGGTATACCAATATGGTTTTCTCTTTATAGGACATGTAGACACAGGAACGACCCACTTCATTTCCAGCACCTAGAGGGGTAATAATCAGCTGGTCTCCTTCTCTTGTTAGCGAGGAGTCCGATCTCTTCAAAGACTGTGGTGGCCCTGTTGAAGCCATTCTTTAACTGAACAATGCTCAGACCCCTTCAATTAACACCACTTTATATTCATGCAAAATGCTCTGCAACTGATTAAAAAATACAAAAAAGATTCAAAAAAAATCTGCTTCATCATAAAATGATACCCAAAAATAAATACAATTCCAGCAAAAGACATTTTTTCTCTCGGCAACTCCAGTTATTTTGCAGAATATATTTCCGTTAAGCTTGGGAAAAATAAATTTTGACTTTCAGTAAAATAACTCTGTACAGTTGAAATTTATATTTCCCTGAGAACATCTTCACTAGAAATAACCTATCTCCCCAATTGAAGCTCAAAATTCAAAATCCAGTAAGAGAAAGCACTGTTTGTTTGCTGAGAAGATGCAGAACCAAAAATTTAAATCTTACAGCTCTCAGCACTCATCCCCCTACAAAGCAACATAAAAGCGCAAGATTCAATTGCTTCATTTCCCTCTCTTCTCCTCACTTTTCTCAGCAACCAAACACAACAACCTTATATAAATAAGGAGAGAGAATGAAGTAGAAGAAAGAAGAAACTCGAAACTTATAAAAAAGCATAGTATGAAGGCAATTATAAGAGATTCAAAATTTTCAACTCACTTGGTTGCATTTCCCACGAGTTTCTCGGGAACCAAACAGAGGGGAGGAAGGAAAAACATAAACTTCAGAACAAAGAAAGAAGAAATGCATAGAAAATGATTTCAGACCATGCAGAGGAAGAGAGTGAGCTAAAACCCCAATTTTGAGAAGATGCTTCCCTTCCCTCTTTGCCTCACCCTCATACCGGACCGGAATGGTCGGTCCGGATGTGAGCCGGGTTTGATCTGATGTGTGCCTCCGGTTTAAGCCATTTCGTTTTTCTTTTACTTTATTTTTTTCCACAAAATTTTAATTTCAAAGCCAATATTAACATTTTAATAAAATATAGCCTTAAAAAATATGAGAATTATTTATTAGATATCTTTCAAGAAAAAAAAGAATTAAAGGTCTCATAGCAAATATTTTACTAAAAAAATTGTCTAACCTTAATGCCTTGAAAGATAAAAAGACTTCAAGTATATGATGATTTCGAGAAGAAGTGAATCGATAAAAATAGAAATTATATTATGAATAATTTTTGTCTAGTGTATATACATATAATGTATATGTTCATGGGTTGTTAAGGATTTTTAAAAACATTATTATTTTATATATTTATTGAAGTTATTAATTTAGTATATTGGTCCGAGTTGAGACCAGAATATTTTATTATTCAAGCAATTTATTAAACATTCATTTATCAAGATTTTGTTATAACTTAATATCACATAAAAAATTTTAGGTTATGTTTGATTGTCCGAAAGTCCTGAGGAAAAAAAAAATATTAAAGAAAATAGTTTTTTCATATTTAGTTTCACTATAAAAAAAATAATGAAAGAAAATAAAATATAATTAAAATTAGTTAGAATATTATGCATTTTAAAATTATTTAATTTTGATATAATGGAAGAAAATAAATTAAATGAATTTAGAGAAGCATATAAAATAATTTGTTAACTTTGAATCTATTTTTTATTTTCCTTTACTTTTTTCCTTCTTATCACTTTTTCGCTTTATTTTCTTTTCCTCATATTTTTCCTCAAATTTTTCGGCTATGTTTAGTTCTCAAAAAATTTGAGGGAAAATACAAAGGAAAGAAAATAGAGAGAAAAAGTGAAAGGAAAGAAAAAATGAAGAAAAATAAAAAAAAAATGATTTAAAGATGATAAATTATTTTTATTTGCTACTTCAAAAATCATTTTATTTATTTTAACTCATCAATATAAAGATTAAATAATTTTAAAATGCATAAGTTTCTAACTAATTTTAATTATATTTAATTTTCTTTGAAATATTTTATAGGACAACCAAACATGAGAAAATCATTTTCCTTAACATTTTTTTTTTCTTTCCTTTGTCCTTTCCGGGAACCAAATATAACAGTGGAACCCACATTTAGGCTCATGCGTTTCTCATTCGATGGCGAATTCGATTTTTATTTTTGAAAATGATTTTATTTTTAAGAAAATGACTTGAAGACACCACTTATTTTTATTTTATTTTTAAAGGGTAAACAAAATAAGAAAAAAAACCATAAGTGACTCCTTATTCGGGAAAAGGTGATCTATGAAAAACCAGATCGGGTTCAAAGGTCAGGTTGCTTATCGAGAAGGTATGATAAAGACTATAACACCCCTCTAAGTCCTTAAAGACGGATTTCTATTAATAAAATGAAGCAAACACGGTGATTGATAAGTAAATCAATGAATACTAAATGAAAATCACAACAAAATACCCGAATGAATATGAGAGGCAAAGAACGTACCCGAGTGACGACCTAATTTATTTCATTGGAAGCAAGGGTTAGTGAACAAACATAGAATAATTGTGTGTATATCATAGAATAGAATAAATCAATCACATATAGCAATCAAATTAATCAATCATAAAATCACATATGTAGGGTTCCCACCAAAACCCATTTATTTTTACATGAATTAATTCTGTAAATTCCATTACTTTGAATTACAAAATTGAATTTATGTTTATTTTAAAACATTTAAAAAAAATCATGGAAATTGTAAAAATTGCATGCCGAAGAAAATGACAAATAATTTTATTGGAAAAATGGGATTTTTGGTGTCTTAAAGATGTCTAAGGATGAAAATTTGAAGAGTTGAGATTGTTTGAAAAAAAAAAAAACTAGGATTTGGAAAATTATTTGAAGAATGAGATTTGAAAAAAATCATTTTTAAAAAAAAATTAAAGATGGTGAAATGGGGAATTGCACGTGGGTCAAAGGTGACCATGCATTGACGCGCACATGGAGAGGTAATGAGGGAGAGCCAAGTAAGAATGAAGTCTGGAATGCCACTGCGTCTGCTCTGTCAACAACCCATCTTCAAATGAAACCTCCTCAACTCAATCTGCAAAACCCAACTTCTTTGCCCTGAAATGCTCAATGCTTGTAACTAGCAAACAATTCAAAGTCTTTGTAATGAACTCAATTTCAACACGCTCCACATCCTCTATCACCAAAATCTTTGTTTGAGTAAGACAATGCAACGACAAATCCATCACTTCGTCTCTATGTATACTCTTCTGAATCAAGAGAACGTTACAGCCAGTACCCTTAATCTTCCTAATTATACCCAAATGGATTCGAGAACCAAACATAACTTTAAACTTTTGCATCAAATTGACAACAACAATTCTTTCTCAAACATGAAAGAGAATGAAAGTGGAAAGCTTCTAAAATTTCCATTGCCCAAATAGGTGTTTTAAGTGTCTGTCATACATCACTCGAACCCAACATTTCACAAGTCTTGAAATTATATCAGGAAATTTTGATGTTAACATAGTACCATTATCAATAAATGCTTTCTACTTGGAATTTATTTTCCAAACAAACATACATAGAAAAATAAATACATATGAAATATAGGTATCTTCTCTATCATGAATGCTTTGCTTCTGGCTTTAACATACTCTCTCAACTGTTTGTTGTAATGATATTAACATCTTGCTCTACATTTTGCCTCCAACTACTCAGTATGCTCAACCTTTTAAGATATTTTTTTTATTTTTTATTTTTTTATTGAATGGTGATTTTGCCCCATAGCTATTATATTTAATCTTCTTATAATTTAGGGTTTCGTGTGACAGTTGAGAGAAGGAGAGTATTCTGTGTCCAATCACAATATTCAGAGCTCCCAAGAAGACAGCAAGTCTCCCTACCAAGTGATGTTGCTAGTTCCAGTACTTGCGCGGTTTGGATGTCTTGCCCGGCCTTAGAATCAATGCCATTACCTGCCATTACCGGAGAAGAAGAAAACTTAGTTTTCAGCATGCTTGAAGAAATATATTAGTTAATGTCGAGTAAAGGCCCAGGCAGAGTGAAAACAAACCTGAAGAATGCCAAGGAAAAACACCAAGGATCCGAGGGGTCTGAATCTTGAATTTGGGAATGCGATAAGACTCCAGTCCATTGAAGAGTGTCCTTCCTGCGACGACAGTAGCAAGACCCGGAAGAAAACCAACAATCTGGATCGAGATATGAAGTTAAAACCATTGAGGATCATGATGCTTGAAGTATCTAGGGATGATTGCCCCAAATGGAAGGAGCACGCCCCATGCAATTAGGCCCATGTCTCCATGACGCGTCTCCAAGTCTCTAGTGTTATTGACACCGTAGTTATATCCTGGGAGACACAGAACAGAAATTTTCCATATCAGACTTCAAAGAGTTTTATCTGACGCTCCCACTTCATTTCCTAGATATAATCCCCTCACGTCTAGAGTGTAAAATCCTCTGTTCTCTGTTCAAATTTCAGCTTTGCAATTGGAGTCAATACATCTCGTATTCAATCTAATAATGCTGATGAATGCTTCATAGACTGCTCTACGAAACTAGAGTTTGTTGAAAGACATGAAGATCCTCACATTCTCGGGCAGGAAGAACCTTGGCCGAAAGTAATCGGCAAAGGATAAGAAGGCTGGGATCGTTTCACACTGAACTTTACTCCTGCTACTTTGGTTAACCGGATTCATCCCAGAGAAACCCTGTGAAGATGGCAGCCTTGTTTTAGCTCTTTGAATAGAGTGAAATAACAGAGCAGAAGCTGATCAAACCTGGCATGGAGGGCCCCCCATTAATAAAATCAACTTGTCCAAGCATCCGGTGATGCAGATTGTTTGGCAGCCTCAGAAATAGAGACACGGTCATCGGCATTCCCGCACTCCTCCACGACAGCCCTGCATCACAACCAATTTACGGGTCTATTACAAATGAGAGAGAGAAAAAGAGATTTTCATGTTAATGAAATCATTCACCTTAGGATCGAACTGAAACGATAAACATCAATGATTCCGGATGATTGAATTTGAGTGCATCCCCAGCAGGCTCTTCATATTCAGTAGCCTACTTGGTTACTGATACACCTGCAAAATTGGAAGCAACAGGAGGTAAAATCATCACATTCTTTAACAAAAATGTCATCACATACGACTCTTTAGATGATATAGATACAAATGAACTACCTGATTGAGGGGCCCTTCAAAGGAAAATATGTTCCAAAGGTTGCAAGGACATCGCATGGTGGCAGATCATGCTTCTGAATAACCTGCACATTCCACCCTTCAAATATATTTGAAAAATAATATAATTGTAGTTTTATATTATAATAGAAGTTCAAAAAAACAAGAGAAATTATGCACGATTGCTTGCCCCCACCTCATGGATGTCATAACAGTATCCCTTCTTGCTTTTACATTTTACCGTAATAATCGATCGATAACAAATTTACATGGAGAAGTGAGAACCCTCAGCTAGTTTCATCCCCATGACCATGGCCCAGCAGCTCACCCAACGTAATCACAGAAAACGGTTTTGGCAATGGTGGCCACTGTTTTGAGAGTGCTCGAGCAACTTGTTGCATAGTTGGCCGAGACTGGGGATTAACACACAAACATGCAAATGCCAACTTCACTGCAACCACTACTTCCTCTGCCACTTGATTCACAGGAGGTGAGGGGCGCTGGTCTATCACATCATTCAGCAGGAAATGGCCGACCGTTGATGGTGATGCAGATGAGGAGGACGCTGATGATAACAGGGATGAGATAAGCTCTCCGGGATGCCTTCCCATAATTACTTCTAATGTCACAACACCGAAGCTGTAAATATCGGTTTTATTATCCACCTTCATTGTGTAAGCAAGTTCTGCAAAGAAGATTAGATCATGCTCTGCTCTGCTAAGCAATTAGAAACGTTACATATGACGTATAGAGGCCATTTAGATAAGCAAGGCACTAAGAAAAATGTACCTGGAGCTGTATAACCAAAAGTTCCTGCAAATGAAGTCCAATTAGATGAGTCTGACTTTAAAAGCCTAGCCGTGCCGAAGTCAGATACATGAGCTTCATATTCTGAATCTAACAAAACATTGTTGCTTGATATGTCTCGATGAATTACAGGAGGTGAGCAATCATGGTGCATATACGATAAAGCTTTAGCCACGCCTTTAATAACGTTTAGCCTCACAGTCCAATCTAATATTTCTGCTTCTTCGTTGTTGCATAGAATGTTTTGCAAACTCCCCTTTTCCATAAACTCATAAACCAAAAATGAGTTCTTTGCAAATGAACTGAAACCATAAAGCTTGACGATGTTGCGGTGCCTTATCTGTGTTAAAGCATAAATCTCGCTTTTGAAAGCTTTCAAATCAGCCATATCTCCATCTTCTGATGAGTGAAGCTTTTTCACAGCAACAACCCGACCTGTTGGCAACTCAGCCTTGTAAACAGTACCATATCCTCCAGTGCCAATACACTGTTTCGAACTGAAATTGTCGGTCCCCTGTATGATGTGCTCATACAACAATTCCCCATCATGGCCCCATATTGCAAATAGATCTTCAACATCTGCTTCAGGAGACTTGGTTTTTCTCTTCCTCACTTTTTGGAAAAGAAAATAAATGCCAATAATAAAAGCAAGTAACAATAATAGAGTGCTCACAATGAGGAGTACTACGATCAAAATAGAAAGCTTGCTGGCCCTCTTTCGACTAGCACCGCATGGCTTGAGATGAGTGACATTATTTCCACACAGACCTTTATTATTTTTGAATGCCTCAAAAGAAGCGAAAGCTTTGATGTTGGGGAGAGGACCTTCCAACTGATTGTAGGATATATCAGCAATTGTCAGGCTTATCAGATCATCAAAAGTGTGTGGGATGGTACCGGAGAGCTCGTTATGGGAGAGATTCAACGTTTCCAGGTACTGTAATTCTCCAAGCAGCGGTGGTATCTCTCCTATCAACATATTTTGACTAAGATCGAGACTTTCAAGATGATGCATCTTTCCAATTTCATCGGGAATGCTATCCACAAATCTATTCTTTCTCAAGTTCAAGTACGATAATTTCCAGAAGTTTCCCAGTTGTTTGGGAATTGGACCCCTCAAATTGTTTGAGGCCAAGTCAAGGATTTCAAGTTTGGATAAGTTTCCCAATTCCAAAGGAATACTTCCTGAAAGATTGTTGTTGCCTAGCAACAATTTGAACAATAATGGCAACATACCCAACTGTTTTGGGATCTTCCCACTTAGATGATTGGCAGAGAGATCAAGTTGTTGTAGCTGAATTGCTTTCCCAAGTTGAGGCGGTATAGCACCAGAAATATTGTTGTTGGAGATGTTCAGGTTTGTGAGCATGTGGCACTGCCCCCATTTCTCAGAAAGCTCACCATAAAAATTGTTACTGCTTAGATCAATATAATTTAGGTTCGGATATACACCAAAACTTTCAGCTATGTCTCCCGTGAGTTGGTTTCTGTCAAGCCGAACTCTGACTAAGCTAGTGCAATTTTTCAAGCTCTTTGGAATAGGACCAGTGAAATGGTTTCCAATGGCGGAAAAGTTTTCAAGAACACTACCACGACATATCTCCTGTGGTAGTTGTCCAATGAAGTTATTCTCACCTAACTGCAAATCTTTTAAATGAGTGATATTATTCATTTCGGGAGGAATGGCACCACTGAGTCTGTTGTAATGAAGGGTCAAAAAGTTTAAGCCGGACAAGTTTCCTATGGAAGGAGGGATTGGACCGGTGAGATTGTTAGTTGACAACTCAAGATCATTAAGTGATGTCAACAATCCAATTTCTTGAGGGATGGAACCAGAAAGGTTGTTCTCAAAAAGATATAAAGTGGTTAAATTTCTCAAGTTTCCAATGGATGGAGGGATCGGACCAGTGAGAGTATTAGTTCCCAACTCAAGATCATTAAGTGATGTCAACAATCCAATTTCTTGAGGGATGGAACCAGAAAGGTTGTTCTCAAAAAGATATAAAGTGGTTAAATTTCTCAAGTTTCCAATGGATGGCGGGATCGGACCAGTGAGAGTATTAGTTCCCAACTCAAGATCATTAAGTGATGTCAATAATCCAATCTCTTGAGGAATAGAACCAGATAGTTTGTTTGTATGAAGGTACAAAGTGGTTAAGTTCCTCAAGTTACCTATGGAAGGAGGGATTGGACCGGTGAGATTGTTAGTTGACAACTCAAGATCATTAAGTGATGTCAACAATCCAATTTCTTGAGGGATGGAACCAGAAAGGTTGTTCTCAAAAAGATATAAAGTGGTTAAATTTCTCAAGTTTCCAATGGATGGAGGGATCGGACCAGTGAGAGTATTAGTTCCCAACTCAAGATCATTAAGTGATGTCAACAATCCAATCTCTTGAGGAATAGAACCAGATAGTTTGTTTGTATGAAGGTACAAAGTGGTTAAGTTCCTCAAGTTACCTATGGAAGGAGGGATTGGACCGGTGAGATTGTTAGTTGACAACTCAAGATCATTAAGTGATGTCAACAATCCAATTTCTTGAGGGATGGAACCAAAAAGTTTGTTCTTAAAAAGACGCAAAGTGGTTAAGTTCCTCAAGTTACCTATGGAAGGAGGGATTGGACCGGTGAGATTGTTAATTGACAACTCAAGATCATTAAGTGATGTCAACAATCCAATTTCTTGAGGGATGTAACCAGAAAGCTTATTCTCAAAAAGATATAAAGTGGTTAAATTTCTCAAGTTTCCAATGGATGGAGGGATCGGACCAGTGAGAGTATTAGTTCCCAACTCAAGATCATTAAGTGATGTCAACAATCCAATCTCTTGAGGAATAGAACCAGATAGTTTGTTTGTATGAAGGTACAAAGTGGTTAAGTTCCTTAAGTTACCTATGGAAGGAGGAATTGGGCCTCTAAAATTATTAAAAGACAATGCTAGAACACTAAGAGATGTTAGAAATCCAAGTTGGGGAGATATTACACCAGTAAAATGATTGAAAGTAAAGTTAAGATTTGTGATTAGTTTAGAAAGATTACCAATGTTGATTGGAATGGTTCCATAAAGGGAGTTGTTATAAAGATTAAGAGTGAGAAGGTTAGGGAGTGATGAGAAATTAAGATTGTGGAGTGTACCTCTTAAACCGCAACTGTCAAGGTCTAAATTGGAGACACTTCCTGAACTGTGACAAGTCACTCCAAACCAATGATGGCAAGAATTGCGTCCAAACCAAGAAGAAAGGAAAGACTGGGTTTGATTATCAAGACTGGTCTTCCATGTTAGAAGAGCATTTGCCTCTTGATCTTGTTCAACTTTCAAAAGAGAAGTGGTAGGTGTAGAGGCAGATGTAAAAGTGACATGGAATAATGATATCGAGTACAGAAGGAAAATGAGAAATATGAATAAGCAAGGATTGATGATGAGTCGGGGAAGTAAGGAGTAGGATGAAAAATATTCAAGCGCCATTGTTGAATTGGTAGAAATGAAGTTATTCAGAGGTTTGCCTGGAGGGAAGGATGAAGCCGAAACACTTATTTATAGACTTAAATGTGATACATCCAAGATTTCCATTAGTTGGTGTTGACATCTAACCACCTACTTTGTCTACAATTAATGGAACTAAAAAGATTATATACATGAGCTCAATTCCATACTTATTTTATTTTATCAAAATGCTCTTAATTTTTTAATTAAAATTTACGCCTGCAATTACATATGAAATAATTAAAAATATTCCTTTTTCACTCTATGCACTTTTAAATATAACTTGTTTAAAATTAATAATTACAATTCATTTCAAGAAGTAAGGACCAAATATGCCAACGTCAACAACCTAGTTCATACAAGAAGTCCACTTTAACCAACATTACTCATTGTTTGGATTGAATTCTTTTAACTATTTTTCCCTGTGAGAAATAAACTCTTTTAACTCTATTAGTTCTTTCATAATTTTTATCCTTACAATATGAACTATCTTATTTCTCTTAATATTCATAAATCATTTATGTTATATTTCAAAACCAAATTAGTTGTCATTTCTTCTACTTCTTTCCCAGACAAATGCATAATTTGTGGTTAATGTTTATCATTTTTATTAAAGGTGCTTACAATTTGTAAGTGAGACCCATCATCTATGAAAAATATAGACATGCTTTTTTTTTTTTTCATTTGAAAGTCTTAAGGAACTAGTATTTGGACCACAACATGGACTAAAGACTACCAAATTTTGCTTTGTTTTACATCCAAATAAGACACAATCGTTTATGTACTGTCTATTCTAAGCCAAGGGGCTCTCAAGGCTTTAAAATGCATCTCTAAGGTGAAGAGGGGCCCAACATATATATCATCATCAACTTTTTTCCCTATCCGACATGATATGTCACAAAAATTGTTCAATAAGACTAATGCATTTGTGAAGCTCAGAAGAATCACAAAAATCAAAGGAAAATCTTGTGGGCATTACAACATAAAAGATGCAGGACCCACGTACACATGCATTTTCCTTATCAAACAATTGTCTTGACAAGCCATTCTAAAGCCCACTTGGCTTACCATCATTAGTGATGGACCTACATCATTCAAATTCTCAATGCTCTTGAAAGGCCATAAGCACTTGAAGTAAAAAGAGATTCAAATTTTTGTTAGATAGTTCGTTTTTGCTATTTGGGAACATATTTTTCCTTTTCTTTTTTTGTTCTTTTTTTTTCTTTTTAATAGAACGTTTACCTCCTAGAGTGTAAAATCCTCTATTTTCTGTTCAAATTTCAGCTTTGCAATTAGGGTTAATACATCTTGTGTTCAATTCAATTCTCATCTTTTCTGGCCTCCTAAATTCTAAACCCTATCTGGGTTTTCCAGTTTTGTGAAAAATCACATCATAGGGACCTAACATGATGGGATTTGATTCAATGTTAGAGACAATTTTGGAAAAATCTGCAAAACCCTCAACAGTTGTGGCCATACCATAGCTCAAGACTAATATGGGAATTTACAATCTAATAATGCTGATGAATGCCTCATAGACTGCTCTACAAAACTAGAGTTTGTCAGAATGCCTGTCCTACTTTGAAAGACGTGAAGGTCCTCACATTCTTCAGCAGGAAGAACCTAGGCCGGGAGGGGTAAAATGGGATTGCAATAAACTGATTCTTTGATATGAATTTTTAAGTTCAAGTGAAGGACAAGAAATCCTTCCAAAAATATAAAAGTAAGAACTGCATAAAATCAACAGTAAAACAACTATACAGCTAAAGGATTTGACAAGAACATGTACAAGCCAAAAGAAAATCTCTAGAAACCCACGGGAGTAAAAAATCGGCCACAATAGAATTCTTGTTCTGCTAACTAATCTGCAACATGATTAATTAAATGCGTCCAAGAGATAGAACAACCCTAAGAAAAATGTCAAATAATCAACTATTCTAGTTGGGGAATGGACCACACATGGGGTCCATGAATTAAGTTATTGTACAAAATGTCCCCAAGAAAAATGTCATTTAGCTTATTATTTAAACATTTGCTTTCAATTAATTAATTGTATTAAGAATTAAGTGTCCATTTGGATGGTGTTCTCATTTTCTAGTTTTAAAAATAAAAAATAGTAATAACTTCTATACAAAACATAAAAAGTCTTTGAGCCTTAAGATGCAACTACCATCACAAATAATAGATGAAAAACAATTAATATAGTCATTATGAGGTTGTTCATTTGTTCAAGCAATCCACTATTCTAGTTGGGGAATGGACCACACATGTGGTCCATGAATTAAATTATTGTACAAAATGTCTCACAAGAAAAAAGTTATTTAGCTCACTATTTATACATTTGCTTTCAATTAATTAATTTTACTAATAATTAAGTGTCCATTTGGATGGAGTTTTTATTTTTCTAGTTTTAAAAATAAAAAAATAGTTACAACTTCTATATAAAAGACAAAAAGTCTTTTGAGTCTTAAGACACAACTACCATCACAAATAATAGATGAAAAACAATTAATATAACCATAATGAGGTTGTTCTTTTGTTCAAATAATAAACTATTCTAGTTGGGGAATGAACCATACATAGGGTCCATGAATTAAATTACTGTATAAAACATCTCACAATAAAAATGTTATTTAGCTTACTATTTATACATTTGCTTTCAATTAATTAATTATACTAATAATTAAGTGTCCTTTTGGATGGAGTTATTTTCTAGTTTTAAAAATAAAAATAGCAATAACTTCTACATAAAATATAAGAAGTCTTTGAGTCTTATATCCAAAATGTAGTGCCTTTTTAGACTTGATTTGAAAAAAATGAGATATTAAAAAAAATTACTATTTGGAATTTTAAATTTTTTGAAAAATATTTTTCAAAATGTAAGGTAAGTCTATATTTTTTGTATATGAATTTATATTTTTTACATAAAGTTTTTTTTAAAAGATAAAAAATAGCAAATATATCTAAATGGAACATAAATGCTTACATAAAAATTATCAAACAATGAAATTTTACTTAAATCTATAGTTAAAAATGATAACAGCGAACTTGTAAGCAAAAAAGTATACTTAGTAAAGAGAATTAAGACTAATTAATTTCAAAGAAATTGCGAAACATTCATGGTTAAATCCAACACATGTTTAGTGCATGGCCCAAGTTAGTTAAAATACTATCAAATAATAAAGTTATTATGAACTCAACAACTTCGGATTACCAAAACCAACCTAAATAATTGGTCATACATGACCTATTTTAAAGTCTTTGCCAATCCTAAAGTTAACTTGAAAATTGTGTAAACATGTTTCTTAGAAATATACATTTCAAACTCTCTCAATCTTTCTTTACCAAAAACTCAATACACCATTTCTCTATTTCTCTTTACTCTTTGCTTAGTTTTTCCTTCTTTATAAAAATCCTAAATAAAGTCACATATTTATGGAATCCTATTAGTTAACCCTAGACCAATAGTTTCGCAGTCCTTTATTAAGTTTAAAAGTAACTTACCAAAACATCAACACTATAAATATTTACTCTCCAAAAAATAAATAATAAAATAATTTGAGTCAATACACTCAACTGAATCATCGATAACCATAAGTTCTAGGGATATAAAATTGTTCAACAAGATTAATGCATTTGTGAGGAATAGAAGAATCACAAAAATTAGAGGAAAATCTTTTGGGCATTACCACATAAAAGATGTAGGGCCACATATGCATTTTCCTTATCAAACAATTGTCTTGACAAGCCACTTTGAAGCCCACTTGGGCTTGCCATCACCATTGATGGACCTACATCGTTCAAATTCTCAATGCTCTTAAAGGTGGTATCCACTTGAAGGCAAAAGGATTCCAATTTTTGTTAGATTGTTCGTCTTTTCTATTTGGGAACTATTTTTCCTTTCTTTTTTATATCACGTTGAAATCCCTAGAATTTTAAAAATTTCTGTTCTCGATGTCAGATATCAAGCTTTTCTCAGATTGTGAATTAATCATCTAGTATGTCGATCAATCCGCATTGCTTTTCTGGCCGCCTAAATCTATTTTTGTCCTGGGTTTCCAGTTTTAAGAAAAATTGCATCATGAGGACCCAACATGATGGGATTAGATTCAATGTTAGAGACAATTTTCAAAAAATCTGCAAAACCCCTCAACATTCAAGGCTATAGTTCAAGACCAAGGTGGGAATTTACAATCTAATAATGCTGATGAATGCT
>JBAPGN010001589.1:51602-71108 GCA_037355405.1 Vitis amurensis | reverse complement strand
AAATATTGAGCATCATGTTGCTCATACTCATACCCAAAAATGGTTTAGCAGGAATCCTTCATCAAACGTCTCCAGTTAATAGCTCGACCATTACTAATGAAAACCAAATTACCTATTTCCGCCTGGGGTCATGCTATTATGCATGCTGCAACTTTAGTCCGTATTCGACCTACAACTTACCATGAATACTCTCCTTCACAACTTGTGCTTGGAAAACAACCAAATATCTCTCACTTACGAATCTTTGGTTGTGCAGTATATGTACCAATTGCACCTACACAACGCACTAAAATGGGTCCCCAACGAAGACTTGGGATTTATGTAGGTTTTGATTCTCCATCTATCATAAGATATCTTGAACCTTTGACAGACGATGTTTTTACAGCCCGCTTTGCGGATTGTCATTTTAATGAGAGTGTTTTCCCGTCATTAGGGAGAGAAAAGTCGATTCCTGAAGAACGACGAGAAATTAGTTGGAAAACATCTACTATGACCCATCTTGATCCTCGTACAAATCAATGTGAACTAGAAGTTCAAAGGATCATTCATTTGCAAAATCTTGCAAATCAATTACCAGATGCATTCATTGATACAAAGAAAGTGACAAAGTCACATATCCCGACTGCAAATACTCCAGCACGGATTGATGTCCCTGTAGGACAATTAACAAATGAATCTAAGATATGCTTGAAGCGTGGTAGACCTGTCGGCTCAAAGGATGTAACTCCCCGGAAGAGGAGAACCCAAGAAAAACTCGGCACTCTAGAAGAGGCCATCAAAATGACTGATCAGTTTAAAATTGATAAATCTATAGCCCTAGAAGAGGCACAAATAACGCAGAAAGCCCCTGAAGAGGCACATATTGAACAAGAAGCCCCCGAAGAGGCACATATTGAACAAGAAACCCTTGAAGATCCACATATTGAACGAGAAGCCCCTGAAGAGGACAGGTACCTGAAAATTGTGAGATCTCAGTAAGTTATGTACACACGGGGGAAAAATGGGATCGAAATAATATAGTTATTAACAATATTTTTGCTTTCCAAGTGGCCTCTGATATCATAAGAAATGATGAAGATCCCGAACCATGAAATGTGGAAGAATGTCGACATAGAAATGATTGGCCAAAATGGAAAGAAGCTATACAGGCAGAGTTAAACTCATTAACAAAACGAGAAGTTTTTGGACCTGTAGTCCAAATACCTGAAGATGTAAAGCCTGTTGGGTACAAATGGGTATTTGTACGAAAGCGCAATGAGAATAATGAGATCATAAGATATAAAGCGCGATTAGTAGCACAAGGTTTCTCGCAAAGACCTGGTATTGACTACGAGGAAACGTATTCTCCAGTCATGGACGCAATCACATTTCGTTTCTTAATTAGTTTGGCAGTCTCAGAAGGACTGGATATGCGTCTCATGGATGTTATTACAACATATTTATATGGATCCATGGATAATGATATATACATGAAAATCCCCGAAGGATTTAAATTGCCTGAAGCAAATAATACAAAGCCTCGTAGCATGTACTCAATCAAGTTACAACGATCCTTGTATGGATTAAAGCAATCTGGACGCATGTGGTACAATCGCCTTAGCGAATACTTGCTAAAAGAAGGGTATGTGAATAACCCTATATGCCCATGCATCTTCATTAAGAAATCAGAAACCGGATTTGCAATTATTGCAGTGTATGTTGATGACTTAAATCTTGTTGGAACTCCTGAAGAGCTCACAAGAACAACAAATTACTTGAAAAAGGAATTTGAGATGAAAGATCTTGGAAAAACAAAATTTTGTCTTGGCCTGCAGATCGAGCATTTTCCAAATGGAGTTTTAGTACATCAATCAACATACATAAAGAAAGTTTTGAAGCATTTTTATATGGATAAAGTGCATCCTTTAAGTTCTCCAATGGTTGTCCGATCACTTGATGTGAAAAAAGACCCATTTCGTCCTTGCGAAAAGGATGAAGAGTTACTTGGTCCTGAAGTACCATATCTTAGTGTTATTGGTGCACTTATGTATCTTGCCAATTGTACACGTCCAGACATTGCTTTTTCTGTCAATTTATTAGCAAGATACAGTTCCGCTCCAACTCGAAGACATTGGAATGGTATCAAACATATATTGCGTTATCTTCACGGAACTACTGATATGGGTTTATTTTACTCAAGGGAATCAAAGCAACAATTGCTTGGATATGCATATGCAGAATATCTTTCAGATCCACATAAAGGTAGATCACAAACAGGGTATGTGTTTAATTGCAATGGTACTGCTATTTCATGGAGATCTGTCAAACAAACAATGGTGGCCACATCATCAAATCATTCAGAAATACTAGCAATTCATGAAGCAAGTCGTGAATGTATATGGCTAAGATCTATGATCCAGCATATTCGGGAATCATGTGGACTCTCCTCTATCAAAGGTGACCCGACAATATTATTTGAAGATAATGCTGCATGCATTGCACAAATAACAGGGGGTTATATTAAAGGAGATAGAACTAAACACATTTCACCAAAATTCTTTTATACACATGAACTCCAGAAGAGTGGTGAAATTGATGTGCAACAAATACGCTCAAGTGATAATCTAGCAAATTTATTCACAAAATCATTGCCAACCTCAACATTCAAGAAGTTAATACACATGATTGGAATGCGTCAACTCAAGGATATCGACATGAGGGGGAGTATGCTTGTAAAAGGGTGTTAGTGTACTGTACTCTTTTTTCCTTCGTCCAGGTTTTGTCCTACTGGGTTTTACTGGCAAGGTTTTTAACGAGGCAGTCCTAATATACCAAGAAAAGAATATTGTACTCTTTTTCCTTCGCTAAGTTTTCCTATAGGGTTTTTTACTAGCAAGGTTTTAATGAGGCATATTCTTTCAATGTGGTGGACATCCAAGGGGGAGTGTTATAATTGTAGTAATGAATGTCACCACATTAATGTTAATTAAGTATTATTTATGACTTAATGGAAGTCATTAATGTTATTTATGAGTTTCATTAATATTCATTAATGGGGATATTAATGGAAGCCATTTGGAAAGCCTATAAAAGGGCTTCCCGTCTCCTGTAATACACATCCCGAGAAAAAGAAAGAAAAATTCTTCCTCTCATTCTCTCTCTCTCTCTTTTCATTCTCTCAACTATCTTCTCTGATTTCTTCTTCCTTATTATATATCAAAGTAAGATATATTTCATCTCTACTACTTTGATTTGCATTGTATTTATCCTTGTTTTACAACATAAAACAAATTTTTAAAAATAATAATTAAAAACATTTTTTATATTTTTAAAAACAATTTTAAAAATTAAAATGAAATAAAAAATAGTTTTTAAAAGCAATTTTCAGAAAATTTGCCAAACGGGTCCTAAGATTGCTTAATTAGGGTTCTTCTATAAAAGATGAAAAATATTAAAATTTTGTTTTTAAATAATATAATGATTTATTTAACTATAGGTTAAATTTCCTATCAAAATAAAAAATTATTTAAAATTTTTAATATTCTTATTCTGGTGAATATGTTACAATGATAAATACTTAGATATTATTTTTCAAACTTTTGGTAATTTTAAATCATAATTAACCAAATTCCTTAAACTACTTTCTAATTAAATTTCCCTTTAACTAATTAACAACGATTTTCTAAAAAAAAAATGGCAGTAATATTTATTTATTATAATATTGAAATTTCTATTTATAGAAGTGTATAGTAAAATATAAACAATTTATTTAGGAGGCGTTGGGATTTACTTCTCAAAGAAAACAATTTTTTTTTTCTTTTGGGTCCTTGGGCTGTTTAGGATGAGGTTAAAAAAAATAATTGGAGGGCCCAAATAAAAATACAAGCATTGGATCCTTTCATTCCAACAAACAGAAGACCGAAAAGGCCCAACTAAAATGCAAGCCCATTGGGTACTTTCATTCCCTTGGTTGGATGCCTATTATGAGGAATTTAATTCTTAACCCAATCTGGCCCAGATATTTTTAAGGGGTTTAGGTTCGAGTTTTGCTTTTATTTGAGGTAAGGCCCAAAATTCAAGTTGGGCAAGCGAATGGGTCGAATTCAGGTTAAAAATAAATTTGGCACAACCTAATCTTTGGGTACAAGGTGATTAAATTTTTAACTTAAATATCAATTACAATACTTTAACTTAAACAAATTGAAGGACAAAAAAAAAAAAAAAAAAACCAATTTCTGTCCCATATTAAAGTTTTCAAAAAATTATTTATATATTATTATTTGATATAAAAATAAATAAAAACACCTAAGATTTGTTCTAAAAATAATAATTTATTTTTAAAACAAATTTTCAAAAATTTATATTTGTCGAAAGTTTGTTAAACCTGTTTTTCAAGTTAGAATTTAAAAAAATAATAATAATTGAAAACCATTTTTGTTGTAAATAACAAAAAAAAAACCATTTAAAAAAAATATTTTCAAGTTAGTTTCAAAATATATATACATATATATATATATGTAATTTTTTTTTAAAGAAATTACTGTTAACCTAAAAATTATTTAAAAAAAAAAATTAGATGTTTAACAAAATTAAAAAATACTTTCAAAATTTTGAAAAATCATTATTGTAATATTTTTTTTTTTAAGAAACATTAGATTGGTAATTCTCCTAAAGACACTTTCAGAAATGCTTCCACTAAAAACACGAGCCTAATAGTGACAAAGAAACCATACATTTGTGATCATCCTCTCAAATTGCAATAGTGATAGACAAATAGTGATAAACATGTCCCTATACCCACCTTGGGTGTGAGAGACAAACCATATTAGTGACAGATAAATTACACATTTTTATCATGCACCTATGGCCACCCATGATTGACAAATCACACATTTACTATTGCATGCATGTGGCCCTACACCTGCCATGAGAGACATAAATCATGGTAGTAGCAGACAAATCTCAATCCTCCCAAATCATAGTAGTGGTAGATAAATCATACATTTGTGATTACACATAATTAGACAAATAAATAAATGGGGGAGTGATTTCAACTCGAGACCTCTAAATAACCTAAAATTTGATTCTGTTAAGTAATTAATTTTCCTTAAAGTTTTAAGTTATCAAGAATTGGACCCATATTTTGTATATCATATTCTAACAAAAGCAATATTAGTCTAGGTTAGGCTAGTCTACATAGGTGGTCTAAAAATATTCTTGGCCTCTAACCTCCAATCCGATTTCTCCTATTGGCAAGAAATAAGTATAGTGACCAAAGAACTTGTTGTAACCCTTGGTCTAATTGAAATGTAAGCTGGCATTCCATGAATTGTTTAGGGGAATATAATTGAATTTCATTGATTCTTGTATTTGGGAGTTCAAGCTAGGCAAGACATAATAAGTTTTTGTGAGCATGTTAGATACATTAGAAATCAATACATGAGGAAGTTCAAATATGATCATTAAAAAACAGGAACTAGAAAAAAGGTATTAGAATGTGCAGTAAATTGCAAGAGACAATCTTTTGTGTTTGACTTGTTCAAAAGAAGGGATGTAAGCATGGAATCCTATAAATATACAAGCTTTCTGGTTGTCTTACCCTCAAACCCCCTCTTATTATGGGATGTTAGTTCCTTTCCTTTCCTTAATAAAAATTTTCTATTTACTCTAAATTCCTGTTTCATGCAATATTATTTTATGGCTGGAAATTTATGTGACATGGTCAGTGCACAACTAACATGATTTCCTATTTAATATTTTTTTTTGAACCAATGATTGCATAAGAATAACCCATTACAATTTAACGTTTTTTTTTATGTCTAGCATGGACACATTAAAGAGACATCTTCCTATTTCTAGACCAGAGGGACTGCATGAGCTAAGGAAAATTGTTGAAAGGTTTGAGGAAAAGATTTATTCTGCTGCCACAAGCCAAGTATATCCATCATGCTAGTATTTACTCAGTATTTACTCAACCATTCCTTAAGACCTATGAGCATTTTTTGTATCTATCCTTAGTGTAAAAGATTAAAGTGCAAAACTTGATACTATCTTATCTTACTTTGTCATTAATAATTTGATGAATTGATATATTTTTATTTTTACTTCTAATTCAGTCTGATTACCTCCGGAAAATATCTTTGAAGATGTTGACAATGGAAACAAAATCTTTTAATGTTGCAACCAATTCTCTGCCATCCAACTCTGCTGGTCACAACAAAAAATCCCCTAATGACAAGAAATCCCTTGCTAGGAAAAAGGCCCTCAGATCCAGGTAACAACTTGAAGAAGCAATGTGTTTTTTTATGAAATGCAACAATTAAAATTTTGCTTCTATGAACTGCAACAGTGGAAATTTTGCATTTTATGAAATGCACTGGTGGAAATCTTGCTTTTATGAAATGCCACAATAGAAGTTTAGGTAACACATCAATATATTCTTCTTTCATTTTGTAGTTACACTTGACATGCATTACATTTATTGTGTGCACCCATGTATTATATGTGTACACACGTGTATAATTCTTTTTCTATTTCCATGGCTACACATTCCTCTTGCTAGGCAATAAAAAATTTGTGGCTGAGCTTAATTTATGCAGGACGATTTGTATTGAATAGGGTATGGAAGTAGTCAGTGGCTGCTGCTTTCCTCCCTTCCTTTGGGTTGGAGGATAGGGTTATGGAAAGGAGTATCGAATTAATTGGAGCAATGGTCTATGATTTGACCTCCTGGAAGCGCAAAGGAGGGGTGTGTATGGGAGTAGCTAGCTACTTCTTTTTCCCATTTCCTTTAGATTGGATTGGGGGGTAGGGATAGGGTTGTGTGTTAGCATCTTGACTTGGATGATGTGGTACCAAGGCCGCATTGGATGATGCTTTGCACCCACGAGTGCCTATTCAGCATGCAAGCTGATGGACCAAGGTTTGATGAGAGATCATGTGAAGGCTTGGTTGCTACTCAAGCAGACAGCAGACGACATGCAGACTAGCTTGTGGGGCAGCTTGACTTAGCCAACATTCAAGTGTTTGATTATAGGTCGCCAGTATTTCCCTTCAAAGAAGTGGTCCTGAGAATGGTTTCCATGAGGAATTATAATTTCTTTGGATTTTTCATTTTTTTAGAAAATTAATTATATGTACTCAAGCACCTATGATGTGTCCCGGTATTTTTTCATTTGAATGATAAATCTCACTCATTTTATAAATTGGACAATAAAAACCACCTTCCAATTAGTCATCTTAAGTTCATGGCACAAGAGAGCTAATTTTGTTGGTTAAAATGATAAGCCAGAAAAACAAATGTACTTCATGAATTTGGTGCTACATCCTTTTAACATCCACTTCTCATAATCCCATGAACCCTTGGAAGTTGTCATCACCTATCTCGGTATGTCCTTCAAAATGCCACACACTAAGCAATTAGCCTATAGAGATCCCTGTGGTGATTTTTTACTTATTAAGAAATCCATGGCCACCATCCCATGATTCTAGAACCTCAAACTACAGTCCTCTTTCATGTTACTCTACAAGCAGGAATGTTCACTAGACCTTCAAGATGCGTCAACATTAAAGGAATTTGTCATTTAATTATGGTAAGAGGCAAGTGGAGGAAAATAATCTCAACAGAAGATTTAGCCATTGGTAAATTTTGTAACCACTAATATTTTTAGTTCCATTAACTAAAATGGAAAACCAAGCTGGAGAGATGTTGTGATATCCTATATCAATTTGGGGAAGAGGCTTCTGACACTATATATACATAGGGACTATTTGTTCCATGCCAAGTCATGGAAACATTTTGATGATTTTAATTCATTATGGTTTTGGGCTGATAATTCTTTTGGTTTCTGCAATTTTTTATTAAGTAGTATAAGCTAGATGCACTATAGATATCACTTCGATTTGTAATAGTGCAAATCCTTTCAATTTGTAATTGTTGTCATTATGGTGTGGGCCATAGCCTTGAAATTTACTTATATTTGTAGGTTTTGAATAGGGACTATTTGTTCCATGCCAAGTCATGATAACATTTTCATGATTATGAATTCATTATGGTTTTGGGCTAATAATTCTTTTGGTTTTTGCTATTTCTTAAGTAGTATAAGCTGGATGCACTATGGAAACCACTTAAATTTGTAATAGTGCAAATCCCTTCAATTTGTAATTGTTGTCATTATAGTGTGGGGCATAGCCTTGAGATTTACTTATATTCCTAGATTTTTTGAATAGAGACTACTTGTTCCATGTCAAGTTATGTTTTCATGAATTTGGATTCATTATGGTTTTGAGTTGATCATTCTTTTGGTTTCTGCATGAAATAATATGATGTGGGATGTGGGGTTGACATCTAATAGTAACTGATATTTCTTTTTTACTTTTTTGCCTTAATATGAATCATTTTTTCCTAGCGCATGGATATGAGCATATTTGGTTTGATTTGAAGATACTTGATTTATAAGTACTTCTACAAAAGAATTGTATGTCATTCGATATAATGAAATTAAACTTAAGTATTTGTTATTATAAAGATTGAGTTGTTAAGTGTTATTTGTACAACTTGTTTGGTTACCTATATTGACAATTGTGACCTTATTTATGTGGGATTGTAGTTCAAATGGTCAGTGCAATGCCTTTGCAAGGCGGAAGTTGTGGGTTCAAGCCCCGTCAATCACAACTAGACCAATGATAGGTTTGTGGGTTAAATGTTCTAGGAGTCATCCTCTTTTCATAATGTTCTTTTTTCTCTTATTTTTCCTCTTTTATGTTACTTCGCTCAATTGCATTCTTATCTTACTAGATAATGCATTTGGGTTGTTCGAAATTTTCTTTTATTTATTTATTTATTTTTCCTTTTTTTTCCTCATAGATTGGCTTGATTTCTTGTACTTGACTTTGTACCTAGGTTTGAGTTATGAAAATCATGTATGTGGCAGTTTGTGGTTAAGAAATCATTGAAAGTTGTCTTATTGAATCATTGATATGGTAAAAAAACTCTTCGCTTATGCCATTGTATTTTAAGCAGTTTGTGTTGTAGAATTGCTTTGTCTTTGATGGTAGATTTGTGTCACTTTCAACAATTTTTCACCCCTATGCAATCATTGTTCTATACCCTATGCAACAAGAAAGAAATGATGTGTTTATATTTTTTTGTTCATAGTTGCAGTGATTCACACAATAATGAGTTACACTATGTGGTTGGGTTCAATAAGGGTGTTGGAAGTCTTAAAATGTGGTTGCATCTTTATTTTGCTTTAAGTTTGCTTTGGTTTGTTGACTTGAAACCCATGTTTGTTATTGGTGATTTAGGTCAATTTCCAACTATAGCTTGGTGTCTTACTCTATAAGGAATAGAAAAGGTGAACAAGGGTCCCACTAGCATTTCCTTTATGTAAACTGCATGCTTTAATTAATATTTAAATCGGCTAGTAACAAAAGAAGAGGAAAAAAGGAAGCACTAAATCACAGTGGTAGTGTGGAATGTGGGGTTTAATAAGTTCAGAGCTACGACAATGACAAGAAGTGTGTGTTTTTTCTTCTCTACCTTAATATGTAAATCAACTTATGCTTTTGTTGTTAGAGCAATTGGTTTAATCAATGTTGTTTTTAACAACCTATTTGGTACTTATGTGAGATTGGCATTTCTCTTGTTCTGTCCCTTATTATCGAGCCTTTTAAAAAAATGTTTGTTTAAGTTAAAGTATTGTAATTGATATTTAAGCTAAAAATTTAATCACCTTGTACCCAAAGATTAGGTTGTGCCAAATTTATTTTTAACCTGAATTCGGCTCATTCGCTTGCCCAACTTGAATTTTGGGCCCTACCTCAAATAAAAGCAAAGCTCGAACCTAAACCCCTTAAAAATATCTAGGCCAGGTTGGGTTAAGAATTAAATTCCTCAGAATAGGCATCCAACCAAGGGAATGAAAGTACCCAATGGGCTTGCATCTTAGTTGGGCCTTTTCGGTCTTCTGTTTGTTGGAATGAAAGGACTTAATGCTTGTATTTTTATTTGGGCCCTCCAATTATTTTTTTAACCTCATCCTAAGCAGCCCAAGGACCCAAAAGAAAAAAAAAATTGTTTTCTTTGAGAAGTAAATCCCAACGCCTCCTAAATAAATTGTTTATATTTTACTATACACTTTTATAAATAGAAATTTCAATATTATAATAAATAAATATTATTGCCATTTTTTTTTTGAGAAAATCGCTGTTAATTAGTTAAAGGGAAATTTAATTGGAAATTAGTTTAAGGAACTTGGTTAATTATGATTTAAAATTACCATAAGTTTGAAAAATAATATCTAAGTATTTATCATTGTAACATATTCACCAGAATAAGAATATTAAAATTTTAAATAATTTTTTATTTTGATAGAAAATTTGACATATAGTTAAATAAATCATTATATTATTTAAAAACAAAATTTTAATATTTTTCATCTTTTATAGAAGAACCCTAATTAAGCAATCTTAGGACTTGTTTGGCATATTTTCTGAAAATTGCTTTTAAAAACTATTTTTTATTCTTTACCTTAAAAACAAGTTTTAAAAAACATAATCAAACATACCCATATTTTTATATTTTTATTTTTTTAAATATATATATATATATATATAGGTGAAAAAAATTCCTACTTGTATTTCTAAAAATAATTTTTTATTTCATTTTAATTTTTAAAATTGTTTTTAAAAATATAAAAAATGTTTTTAATTATTATTTTTAAAAATTTGTTTTAAAAATAAACTATTATTTTTAGAACAAATCTTAGGTTTTTTTAATTATTTTTATATTAAATAATAATTTAAAATATAAATAATTTTTTGAAAACTTTAATATGGGACACAAATTGGTTTTCCTTTTTTTCTTTTTTTCTTTTTTTCCTTTAATTTGTTTAAGTTAGAGTATTGTAATTGATATTTAAGTTAAAAATTTAATCACCATGTACCCAAAGATTGGGTTGTGCCAAATTTATTTTTGACCTGAATTCGGCCCATTGGCTTGCCCGACTTGAATTTTGGGCCTCACCTCAAATAAAAACGGAGCTCGAACCTGAACCCCTTAAAAATATATGGGCCAGGTTGGGCTAAGAATTAAATTCCTCAGAATAGGCATCCAACCAAGGGAATGAAAGTACCCAATGGGCTTGCATTTTAGTGGGGCCTTTTCAATCTCTTGTTTGTTGGAATGAAAGGACCTAATGGGCTTGTATTTTTAGTTGGGCCCTCCAATTATTTTTTTTAACCTCATCCTAAAAAGCCCAAGGACCCAAAAGAAAAAAATTAGTTAAAGGGAAATTTAACTAGGTTGTACCTAAGGTGCACTAAGGTTGTACCTAAGGTACATTAAGGAAGTACCTTTACACTATTAAGGTAGTATCTAAGGTTCCAATTGACTAACCAATCACAACATAATAATGGCATGCTTGTATCTAAAATGCAATTAAAGAAATTGTGTCTTGAGTAGAAAAGTTCTAACAACATTCATCTTCAAATGATGTTCTCCATCTTTAATGAATGCCAAAGCTAGGTCATATTAACATAACTCTATGGGACATGGGCTTAAATAGAAGGAAGGGTTCTGCTCACAGTTTGTCCTCTCTGCACTTTTCACTAAGAGTTGTGATGAAAGGGAAATAGAGATCCAATATAAATAACATGAATCATCAAAACTTGCGTTCTTTACCATGTATGTATGTCCTCACCACTTCTAGTTAGCTAATTATAGGGCAAGGGAACAATCACCAATATTCTGCATCCATTTATAGTGACATGTAGAAGAAACATATGCTACATATAAAGAACACACTGTCTATAACTAAATAAATTCTTCCTTAACAAGTTATATACTTTTTGCTAAAATGGCATGTTGATGCATTACCAGCATCACCATCATACAACAATCTTACATAACAACCCATCCATGTTAGCAAATAAATGCAAAATAGATTTATATCTTCCCTTCAATCAAATGATTCCAACTACCATGCAAGTGGTAAATCACTTCCAAGCATTAATCATGGTCCCATATCTAATGCTGCAAAAGAAGAGGTCCAATATATTGATACAAACATATTGGCAAATTATCATAACAAAACTAAACTAGGGTTACAATGAGATTTTTATAAGTAAAACAAGTCCAATATAGGATGCCTAAAACAAGGGTGCTAACCAAGTACTCACAAGTCACAAAGTTCACGTTTTAGGGGGTAGGGTGGGGTTTGGAACAGGGGGTTGCTCACCATAGCTCAACATCTACAAAAGAAGTTCATTCTCCTAGAAAGTTTTATTTCACTCTCACCTCACATCATAGGACAAGAGAGTCACTCTCTATGTAATACCTAGTACTAATGAATTAAGTAGGCAATAAGGATTATTTTAGAACTTAACTTTAAGCGTGCTTAATTAGATGTTAAAACTAGTTTAGTGCTAATCATGTTTAATTATGATATAAATTTTGATTAAGGTTAAGTGGGATTAGTTAATACCTAAGCATGCTTATTAGGTTCTTAGGGATTGATTAGGGTTATGAAAACCTAAAGGACTAATGGGCAATTATGGGTTTTATTTTTGATAACTTGAAGGACTAAAGTGCAAAATTGGGAAATTGAAGTGCCACCTCCTACTTGGGTGGATTGGTGGCAGCCATGTGGCCTACCACCTCGTGCTTGGCTGCATGGAGACCCCTTTAAAAGGGGTTGTAGCTCGTTTTGCACTAGTTCACCTGCAGCAACTTGGGTTAGAGAGAGAAAGTGTAGATTTGAGGTAAGCAAGTTGTTTAATTTTGTAATTTTCGTTTATTTTGGTTCCTAATGGTATGCTGAAAAGAATTAACAGTAAAATTTGTGTAAAAGTTGAGTGTAATTAGCTATAAACCTGTTTTAGTTAAAAATCACAATTAATTAAGGATTAAAGTATTTTAGCTTAAGTATTTTATTAATGGTAAGATCAACATGAATCTTTGTTTAATTTGGTTTGATTGAAAAATAGATTAGTAAACATGTGATTAATTAGGTTATTTGGACACTTATGATTTGTTAAGAGGTGTAAAAGAATTAGTGTTTGGTAATTAATTGGGGAATATGAGAATTAAAAAAAAATTAATAACAGAAAGTTGTTAAAAATTAGTAAGAAAGAAAAATTCCATAACTTCAAATTGAGTAAATTTTAATGGTTAGGAAACCTAAATTATGTTGTTTATTTCAGTTCCTCGTAATATGCAAAGATCGCCTACATAGAAGAAACACAAAAAGGAAACTGGTGTAAGGTAGGGAATTTATGCTATTCTATGGTGTATCTGATATCTTTCCTTGAATCATTTGTTGGCTGAAGGGAGTTCATTTTTTATTTTTTATTTTCAAGAAACTAAATCAAATAAGCCATAAGAATGAATTCTTTTCTTTTCCATGATTTTCTCCGCAACCTAACACACAATTATCTTAACAAAAGCATTAAAATAACACCAAACCTGAAAATTCTTGCCATGCAAAGCAAAATTCGGATGCAAATGTTAGTAAAAAAATATATTTCAAAGTTATTAAACCCTTGTTTGGCTGAAAACATAGAGGAATGCATTATTTATTTATTTTTTTCAAAAAAACTAGACTTTGAACCAAAAACTTCCATTTCTTATATATTCCCCAGCTTTTCTCTAGAACCAAACCAGAAACCCAAAAAAATTCCCATTCTCACCAAACAAAACTGATGGTTCCAAATCCGAGTATTCGAAAACAAGAAAACGAGATCCACCCAACAAAAACCCAGAAAAAAGTAACGATAATTACGAAGAAGGAGAGTAGGAGAGAGCCAGAAGTGATTACAGATTAGGGATCAGGATCTCAGCTGACGATGACGAGGAGTTGCATCATGAAATGTCAGCCGTGGATTACATCGGAAAGCATGGATTGTACGACCAGAATTGTGTCTGAGCTTTCGGCTCTACTTTTGCTTTTGTTTTCTCCTCGGTAGGAGAGAGAAGAGTGAGCAACAAAGGACATTTACAATCTGATGCAAAATCTGAACAATATTTTAAATAAAAAATTTATTTACTATTAATACCTATAATTACGGGTTTGCCCTTTTTCATATAAATTTGGGGAGTTTTTAGAGAGTTAACGAGGGTAATAATGATCCACATCTTAAATTGGATTTTGGAATGGTTGTAGATAAATACATAAATCTTTTATTTTTTATTTTTTGGAGAGATGCTGGATGTACTTTGCACTAAAATAGATACTTAGAGAAGATGGTTTTAACTTAAACCTCAAGTGCTATTTTTTTTAACACTTGATTACTTTTCATTTATCATTTTTTTTTCCATGTTCATAATCGTGTTGACTATTACAAAAATCATGTTATAATAAAATAAAATTATTTTTTATCATTAAATTAACAAACCCTATTTTGAAGTTTTTGGCAAAGTTACAAGATGTTTGATTTATATCTCACTTTAAATGAAAAAAAAAAATTATATACTAGTAAGTGTCTACGTGCACATAAGGTTATGACTATGTCCATAATAGATATATTAGTAAGTGCACATAAGCTTATGACTATGTCTGTAATATATATACTAGTAAGTGCTTCCATAGCACATAAGTATATGACTATATCCAAATAGAAATACCCGAGTTTGTAAAATACATCATTTTTTATTTTAAAAAATAAACTTTTCTACTTAAATTTAATAAAGTTAAGGTAATTTTAACTTAAATTCATTAAGATTTTGTATTTCCCTTTAGAATCCCATAAAGAAATATAATCTATTTTTCATATAACTAATTTTCATTATAGATAAGGCATTTCCCTTTAGAAATGGGTAATAAAATCTAATTTATTTTTCATTAGTAGGATAAGATTAAAAAAAATACGGAAATAAACTCAATGACTCACACTTCAAATAGTTTAAGTGCAAAATTTGTTAAACAAAATTTCTAAGCCCAAAAGAGAGGTGTTAAATACACCATTTAGAATTTCTACTATAAATAGGATATGTCATTGTCATAAAAAAATAAAATAAAAAAATAAAAATCAATGTGCATCCCTCTTTATAATGGCGCGTGGTCTACCATATGAAATTACTTATTATTAGTAGAAAGAAAAGGGTTACCAAATTCATAAATAACAATATAATCTTTAGCTAGGGAGGGTTTAAAAAAATCCTAATGGACATTTTGGATATTGGATATCAACCTTCAAATTATTTCAAAAGATAATAATTTTCACATCATAGAAAACTACCATATGCGCAACTTAGAAAGGGCTTCAAACAACAATATATTAAGTTGACATCATAGAAAACAATGAACCACAAATGTTTAGACCAGCTCAACGATGATATGGATTGTTTTCTCCTTGTTATATTTGTACATACATGAGCCCCAGACCTGCCTAGGACAAGCACTGTTTAGCATTTTGTGTTTCTAGGTACAATAGACAATTGGATAAGCAAACTTCAAATAAAGTTTTAATAACAATGGATGGGGAGATAGCTTGCTAAAAAATTTCAACAAGGCACAAGGAACAGATCAAGCGACTACAAAGAATCATAGAGAATATGGAATCAAGCAAAGGATTAATGCTTCTACCTTCAACAATATCGACTTCTTGACATTCTTTTGCACTGGTCTTGGCTACCATAAAACTTTCCAAGCTACCAACTTTTTGTTTATTTACTTAGGCATTTATTGCAGTAACCTCTTGTTCCATGTGGAATTCATTAAGCTTCCTCAATAACTCCTAAATGCAAGACTTCAACTCCAGTTTTGTGAACCTCCGACTCTAGTTTTAGTCAGGGAAGAAAATATCGCCGAAACATCGATGTGTCGGTGGGTGTCAACACGATATATTGCACGGATATATCGGTGGTCAACGCTTGGTCAATGCGGTCAAAGCTCAAAATTGAGTTGTTTTTCACTATTGTTGGGGGGATTCGAACCCCTAACAAAAGGTTCAGAATTCATCCCCAGCTCCACTAGGGCAAACATGCCCTTTGATAAGTAATATGCACTAAAGAAATATATATCAAAACTTAGGATATAAATAAAATATTTAAAAAACACTTTAAATAACAAATTAAGTATAACTATTTTATAATTAAATGAAAAATTTTCATTTAATTGATTAGTAAAAATATATCATAATTTTATTCATAGTGTTTTTAATATTATTAATATATTAAAATTTTATACATTTATCATCATTTATTTTATAAGATATCATAATTTTAATATTAAGTAGATTTTAAAATTAAACATATTATAATCACATATCACAATATTATCATGAAATAATATTTTATATAATTTAATAATCAATGTACACTTATCAAATTTATATTTTTTATTAACATGTACAATATTATATATATATATATATATATATATATCAATTTATTCGAAAAAAAAAACTTTAAAATGTCTATTATGTTTTTAATTTCATTTCTAAGAGTTTTATTTTATATTTTTATAAGTTTTGATCAATTTTAGGTCTACGGATATTGTGTCAAAATATCCACCAAAATATATTATAATCAAATATCACAATATAATGATAAAATAATATTTAATATAATTTAATAATCAATATACACTTATCAAATTTATATTTTTTTACTGACACGTATAATATTATATATATACATTAATTTATTCAACAAAATAACTTTAAAATGTCTATTATACTTTTAGTTTCATTTCTAAAAGTTTTATTTTATATTTTTCTAAGTTTTTGGTCAATTTTAGGTCTATCGATATTTTATGTCAAAATATCCACTGATATATCTCCGATATATCCATAAAATCGAAGTACCGATATATTCGTGATTACCGATATTTTCATCCTTGGTTTTAGTTAGTGTGAAAAAACACACATTGTTAAAGATTTATTGCCAATGTGGTAAAGCAAGAACAATAAATTAATACCTTGCCAATCATGTTTTGGAAATAGTCCATCACAGAATCTTCATATAGGGCATGCTCATATGTTTCTTGATTGACTCCATGAGCATTTTAATACCCTTTTGGGTGAATGCTAGACAAGACAAGAACCATGAAATATATTTTCCCATTGTCTAACATCTACAACTAAAGACAAATCTCGATAGTAGCCAAAAACCACGTCACAAAGTACATACAAGTTGGTTTGAAACTTTTTCATCAAACAAAGTGACATCGCCTTGAAAATATTACAGGACAAATGAAGAAATAAAGCTATTTGAGAAATCAAAATTAAAAGCACCTTCAGATATCCCACATGTTGTTGCAGCAACAACTAGTACCAGAATGACTAGGTAGAATACAGTGACAATCTCCTTGTTCTTTAAAAACATGCTAATGCAGCAAGAAGTATACCCTTATGGGAGATCAAATCAAAGGAAGTGTATAAAATCAAATGGTAGAGATTTATAGTATCTCGCTTAAATAATGAATGTAGTTTTCAACTGGCTAGAAAGCAAACCGAGAATGATTTTTTTTTTTACAAGAAGAATTAGAGCAAAAACCTTTTGGATATAGCCAATGATATTGCATCTATGTGTGCATGAATGTCCAAGACACCAATGCACAAAACAATATATGTACCTAAGTAGAATTAAAAAGAAAAATGAAATTCAAATTTGAAATATCACTATGGCAAAAAAAATAATAACAATATTTTCACCTTTGTAAAGGACAATGAAAAATTACATCTAACCTAAAATACTCAATGAAGTATGTTTCCAATATGAGTATATTAGGAAATAAAACCAGTTCAAACATACACAATGTTAAAAGAAATGCAAGGAGCCCTCATTTTATATCTTATAACGAATACGTGTAAAAACTTGACATGATAAAAAGATGAATATTAGAACATGATAGAATGAAAATATAATTGAAATAATAGCATAAAGAACACCTAAGACTCCACCTAAATCTACTGGAAATCTATTTTCCAAAGATATCTAGAAGAAAATTACTTACAATATTCATTCAACATTAGAATACAATTTAATTTCTACAAAGCTTTGATTGGAAAGGTGTATAGCGGCCAATCAAGTTCTTCTCAGTAGAAACACCAGAAATAGCTTCCTTCGGACACATGACTCCATATACATCAATTTGTTGAAGGTCACTCAACTTCTTCTACTGCTCTAAGGCTGCTTGAAAAAAAGCTATATGAAGTTGTGGCCTATAAGAGTTATGCTGCAACATCATGAAAAATAAATTCAATGCAGATGTTCTTACCATTACATTCTTATCCTCCAACCTCCCTGCTGCAACTACAACAACCTCATTTTGCATGCAAATTAAAATATAATGTTGTCAAAAGAGTTCCTCAAAACTTGAAGAACCTTACTTTTAGTATAATAAGCTGAAACATCTCTAGCAATATTTCCAAAATGGCTTGCTTGGTTTGAAGCTGAATAGATTTTGAACTCAATTTACCCTCGATGATGAGAAACAAAAACAACAAAGAAATAAGCTTAAATGGAAACTAGGATGGAAAACCTTAGGAAGTTAGAATGACCAATGATAGAACCTAGGATGGCGTCCTAATTATGAGAAACCAAAGGAACGAACAATGAACATAGGTCAAACCTAGGATTGCATCCAAATGTTTGGAACCCAAAGGGACTAAGAAACAAACCTAGATTGTCACCACTCGATTTTTTTTTTTTTTTTATAACAGAAAAATTGATACTCAAATATAGTATATGTAATACCTAGCACCAATGAATTAAATAGGCAATAATGATTTATTAGTACTTAACTTTAACGTGTTTAGTTAGATGTTAAAAGTGGTTAATCCTATTTAATTGTGAATTAAACTTTGAATTAAGGTTAAGTAAGAATTAGTCAATGACTTAACCATGCTTATTAAGTTCTTAGGGGCTGATTATAGTTATGAAAAACTAAAGGACTAATGGGCAATTATGGGTTTTATTTTGATAACTTGAAGGACTAAAGTGCAAAAATTGGGGGAAGTGGAGTTAGTGGCAGCAAGTGGCATGCCACCTCCTTACTTGGGTGGATGGTGGCAGCCATGTGGCCTACCCCTCCACTTGGCTGCATGGAGAGCCCTTATGTAAGGCTGCCAACTCTTGCACCATTTAACAGCAGCAGCTTGGGTTAGAGAGAGGATCTTGAGAGAGAAAGTGAAGATTTAAGCTAAGCAAGTTGTTTAATTTAGTAATTTTGGTTTATTTTAGTTCCTAATGGTATGCTGAAACAAATTAACGGTAAAAATTTGTTGCTAAAGTGGAGTATTTAGCTATAAACATGTTTTAGTTAAAAATCATAATTAAATTTAGGATTAAAGTATTTTAGATTAAGTTATTTTATTAATGGTAAGATTCAACATAAATTCTTATTTAAACTGAAAACATTATTAAGTTAAACCCATGTGATTTTAATAGGTTATTTGGACACTTGGGAAATTTAGTTAAAGGTTAGACTTTAAGGGAAAAAATCAAAAACCAAATTTAAGATGTTTGGGTAATTTTTAAATTTTTAGGAAGGGGGGAAATTTTTTATTTTTTAAATTTTTATT